>SNQN01001586.1:0-69244 GCA_008642245.1 Bassia scoparia | reverse complement strand
AACTCTCTCTTAGTTGTGCATGACGCGCAGTTCACAGACATCACCTCTCCTCCYCCTCAATCCATAAATCGAAAGACATTCTCGTGTTGTTCGTAGGCAAGACTTCATTCCTCTTGATCCTTTGCTAGGTAACCTGGAATCTAGTTCTGATCCGGACCGTTCTCCGGAACTTGAGATATAAGACATGACRGAGCCACCTCCRCCGGAACGAACTTTGAAGGATTACGGCCATCCRGCCRCCTTTGAACTTYGGAGTGGCATTAGATTGCYTGCCACCAATGCAAAAAAWTTCRAACTTTCGCCACACTTCATAAGAATGGTGAAAGACTCTCAATTTGGTGGTAGTCCAGTAAAGTGTCYATTCACTCATCTCGATAACTTCTATGAGCTTTGCTAAACGGTGAAGCAAAATAATGTGACTCAAGAGTTCATTCGGATGCACATGTTTCAGGTCTCCCTTAGGGACAAGGCTAAGTATTGGCTAAGGTCCTTGCCCGAAGGGAGTTTGACTACTTGGGATGAGGTCACAACGGCTTTCTTGGGTAAATATTGCCCCCCTGAAAAGACGGCCGAGTTTAGAAGAAAGATATCGAGCTTCCAACAAGATGATGATGAGACCTTGAGTGAGGCATGGGAGCGCTTTAAAAATCTCTATGTGCTTGTCCTCATCATGGCTTCGCCAAATGGATGATAGTTCAAAGCTTCTACGACAACCTAACACCAACTTCGAGATCAAACTTGGATTCGGGGGCAGGAGGTCAATTGAGGAAGTTGCCGGTTGATCAAGCCTACTACATGATCGAGGAAGTTGCAAAGAATTATGCTTATGGGGGCGAGAGAAGGCAAACTCCTAAGAAGGGAGGCAAGCATGAAATCCATGCAATTTATAACTTGCCATCAAAACTTGATGCCTTGACTAGACGATTTGAGAAAGCAAATGCTTGCTCCTCTTCGGAGCCAACTATGCAAATACTTCAATGTGAGCTTTGTGGAGGTAATGACCACATAGCTTCACAATGCAACCCGACACTTGAGCAAGTGTCAATGATGGGAGTGACGAACGATCCTTACTCTAACACCTTTAATCCAGGTTGGAAGAACCATCCTAACTTTGGATGGGGTGGCCGTCCTGAACAACAACAACAACAAGCACCACCACCCCATCAATCTTTTCAACAACATCATCAATCATTCAACCAAGGTGGCTCTCATCAACCACCTCCATATAGGCCTCCGGGCTTCAATCAAGGAGGTTTCTCTCAACAAAGGCCTCCTTTCAACAACAATCCTACACCTCCAAAGTCCACTATTGAGTTGGCTATGGAGGCTCTCATAGTGAATCAAACGAAATCTAATGCTGAAAAATGACAAGAGGCATTCGGATGTTGTGACTTCAATCAACCAACTTCAAGCTCATACAAAGATGATTGAAACACAACTTGCTCAAATTGCTCAATCGATCAATGCAAAGAATTCTAACTCCGGTAATCAATTGCCGGGGCAAACKGTGGCAAATCCGAGAGAACATATCAAAGCCATCACCCTACGTTCYGGAAAGGGGTACAATGGGCCGGTCATGGTTCACGATGAGAATGCTTCGAAAAAGGGTGTTGAACATGGTGAAATCAATGAGAATGACTTTGAAAATGAGTTAGAACCGGAGGTCCTTGTCAAGGATCCGGTTTCAAAAGAGGATGAGACAAGCAAGGACAAGGTGGTTGAAACAACCAAGGAAAAGGAGGTAAGTCCTATGAGATCATATGTGCCTCCACTACCCTTCCCTCATAGGGTGGCGGAGAAAATGTTGAATGAAAAGTTTGCAAAGTTCTTAGATGTCATGAAGGGTCTTCAAATCAACATTCTGTTTCTTCATGCCATGTCTCAAATGCCCGCTTATGCAAAATATCTCAAGGAGTTGCTCTCTAACAAGAGTYGCTTGGAGGAAAGTGCCACTATCTCACTTCCCATGGAGGTGAGTGCCATTGTACAAAATAAGCTTCCCGAGAAGCTTAGTGATCCCGGAAGCTTTTCAATTCCGGTGAAAATCGGTGACTTGGAGTCCAATAATGCTCTTTGTGATTTAGGGGCAACTGTGTCTTTGATGCCCCACTCTATGGCTCAAAGACTCAATGTAGGTGAGCTCAAGCCTACAAGAATGTMTATTCARTTGGYCGATCGCTCRGTCAAATTGCCCCTAGGTGTTCTTGAAGATGTCCCGRTGCAAGTGGGGCGTGTTTTTGTGCCTTGTGACTTCGTCATTTTTGAAATGGAGGAAGAMTCCAAGGTGCCATTGATTCTAGGMTGCCCTTTCTTAAAGAYGGTCGGTGCTCTTATTGATGTCAAGGATGGCAAGTTAACTCTCAATGTGGGAGATGAGAAGATTTGTTTCTCATTTTCCAAGGTCATGAAAATGACAATGATGGATGAAGTCCATAGAATTGACACCTTGGAGTGGGATGAGTCTCGAGTGGAAATTGCGTGCGAAGACCCTTTGCAAGGGTTATTGATGTGTTATCATCCTCAAGGGTCCGTTGATGAAGAGGGTTACTCAGTGTTACTTGATTGCGCCAAGGTCCTTTCGTGTGATGAGTTCGAGGTCTTAACAGTTGAGAAGGAGGAGTGTTCTACGCCTCCTCCCAAGGTAGAGCTAAAACCCCTTCCCCCTTCACTAAAATATGTTTACCTTGATGATGATGAGAACTACCCTGTAATAGTCAATGCAAAACTTGATAACACTTCTCTTGTTAAGTTGCTTGTGGTTTTGAGAAAATATAGAAGTGTTATAGGTTATACCATAGATGACATTAAAGGGGTGAGTCCGACACTTTGTATGCAATGTATTCATCTTGATGACGATAATGCCTCTTCAATTGAGCATCAAAGGAGGCTCAATCCTAACATGAAGGAGGTCGTTAAAAAGGAAGTGGTAAAATTGCTTGACTCGGGCATAATCTACCCTATCTCTGATAGTAAGTGGGTTAACCCGGTTCAAGTGGTCCCTAAAAAGGGAGGCATAACCATTGTCAAAAATGAAAAGGGCGAGTCAGTTTCTACTAGATCAGTTACGGGATGGCGCATGTGTATTGATTATCGCAAAATTAACAAGTCCACCCGTAAAGACCATTTCCCCCTCCCCTTCATTGATCAAATCTWGGAAAGATTAGCTAKTCATAGTCACTATTGCTTCTTGGATGGCTTTTCGRGATTCTTTCAAATCCTGATTCACCCCGAGRATCAAGAAAAGACTACCTTTACATGCCTTTTCGGTACTTTCGCTTATCGAAGAATGTCGTTTGGACTATATAATGCACCATCAACATTTCAAAAGTGCATGATGGCTATTTTTTCCGACATGTTAGAGTCTTCTATTGAGGTTTTTATGGATGATTTCTCTGTTTGTGGTTCATCTTTTGATACTTGCTTGTCCAATCTTTCAAAAGTTTTACAAAAATGTSAAGAGGTGAACCTTGTTCTGAATTGGTAGAAATGYCACTTCATGGTTGAAGAAGGMATTGTCTTAGGTCATGTTGTTTCTTCTAGGGGCATCGAGGTTGACAAGGCTAAGGTTGATGTCATTGAACGCCTCCCACCTCCTTCAAATGTGAAAGGGGTGCAGAGCTCTCTTGGACACGCGGGTTTCTACCGCCGGTTCATAAAGGATTTTTCAAAGATTTCAAAGCCGCTCACTCAACTCTTACTCAAAGATGCCCCCTTTGTGTTTACTGATGATTGTCTTGTTGCTTTTGAGCAGTTGAAACAGGCCTTGATATCCGCTCCAATCATCCAATCCCCCGATTGGAACCTTCCATTCGAGCTTATGTGTGATGCCTCGGACTTTGCGGTGGGTTCGGTTTTGGGACAAAGGAAAGAAGGCAAGTTGCATGCCATATACTACACTAGCAAAACTCTTGATGAGGCACAACGCAACTATGCCACCACTGAAAAAGAACTCTTGGCTATCATTCATGCCATTGAGAAGTTTTGGTCTTATTTGGTTGGTTCTAARGTCATCATCTACACCGACCATGCCGCCTTGAAGTATCTATTGTCGAAGAAGGAAGCAAAGCCGAGGCTCATACGGTGGGTTTTACTATTTCAAGAATTTGAYGTCGAGATTTGAGAYAAGAAKGGGGCCGAAAATGTGGTGGTCGATCACCTCTTTAGATTGCCTCTCATTGCGAATGATGAAATCTCCCCTATAGACGATTCATTTCGYGWTGATGGGCTCTTCTCAATTGCAAAYTTCYCATCTCCATGGTACGCCGTTTATGCCAACTATCTTTCTAGTGAGGTCATTCCTTCGGATTGGACCTATCAACAAAAGCGGCATTTCTTGCATGATGTTCAGAACTTATATTGGGATGATCCCTTGCTTTTCAAGAGGGGAGTGGATGACCTTTTTCGGAAATGTGTTCCGGATAATGAGATTRAAGGTGTTATCAACATGWGTCACTCCTCTCCTTGTGGGGGACATATGGGTGCGGACAAGACCCTAGCAAAGATTCTTCAATCCGGTTTCTTTTGGCCGACCATGTTCAAGGATGTTTGGGCCATGGTGAAAGCTTGTGATCGTTGCCAACGAGTTGGCAACATCTCYAGAAGGCATGAAATGCCTTTGAATACCATCCTTGAACTTGAAATCTTYGATGTYTRGGGCATTGATTTCATGGGTCCTTWTCCCGTATCTYATGGCAACCAATACATCTTGGTTGCGGTGRATTATGTGTCCAAGTRGGTAGAGGYCGTGGCTGCACCAAYGRACGATTCCAAGGTCGTGACCAAACTCTTCACCAAGGTGATTTTTCCAAGGTTTGGGGTGCCAAGGGCACYCATTAGTGATGGCGGTTCTCACTTCGCCARGAGATCCTTCAAAGCTCTTTTGGCCAAGTATGGGGTGAAAYAGAAGGTTGCTCTAGCTTAKCATCCCCAAACTTCCGGCCAAGCCGAAATCTCCAACCAGGAAATCAAGCTTATCCTTGAAAAGACGGTAGATAGGTCCTGAAAAGATTGGTCAACAAAGTTAGATGATGCACTTTGGGCCTATCGCACCGCCTATAAAACCCCAATTGGCACGACCCCTTACAACCTTGTTTATGGGAAGTCGTCTCATCTTATGGTGGAGTTGGAACATCGAGCTCTATGGGCGATCAAGACTCTCAACTTTGATCTCAATGCCGCCGRTGAAAAGCKGTTACTAGACCTCCATGMCTTGGAGGAATTTAGAAGGGAAGCGTATGAGAACGCAAGGATTTACAAGGAGCGCACCAAGGCATATCATGACAAGTGGATTYTCCCTCATGATTTCAAGGAGGGGGACAAGGTTCTCTTGTTCAACTCCCGTTTGAAACTCTTTCCTRGAAAGTTGAAATCTCGATAGAGTGGTCCTTTCATGGTGGTAAGAGTCTACCCATATGGAGCCATTGAAATTGGTAAGGAAGGTTGTGAGCCGTTCAAGGTGAATGGCCAGAGATTGAAGCTTTACATTGAAGGTGAGCAATTGGAGGCAATGAGAGTCCTCCACTTAGATGAATTTGATACCTCAACCGTAGCCAGTTAGTCCCAATTTCAGGTAATGCGTCAGGCTCGCGACGTTAAAAAAGCGCTTTGCGGGAGGCAACCCCTATTTTATCGCTTTCGTAGCTTATTTTAGTCCTTAAGGTATTTTTCTTGATTTTGGTTCAACTGTTGTGGTGCCCTTGTAGGCTTGGATTTGTGAATTTTTGGTTGTGCCTTAGTTGAAATGGTTGAAGGTGCAAAAACAGAACAATAGCGCTAAGTAGCGCCTGGAGTAGCGCCTAGTAACGGACGCTACTTGGCGCGCCACAGGCGCTACACAAACGCTACTTCACCTATGAATTAAGTTTGAAAAAATCACAATCCAAGTGTAGCGCCCTGTAACGGGCGTTCCCAAGCGCTACTAGCCATGTAGCGTCCGTTACAGGGGCGCTACGACCTTCATTTGGCGTGCCATCAGAAAGTCTGCGAATTTTAACATTTTGGATGTAGCGCCTAAGTAGCGCCCGTTTCCAGGCGTTACAGCCTATGTAACGGGCGTTCCTCTGGCGCTACTCTATATTTTTGGCGTCCCATCAGAAAGATTGAGAGTTTTGATATTTTTGAAGTAGCGCCTATGTAGCGCCTGTAACACGGCGCTACCTTATGTGTAGCACCCATTACCAAACGCTGCAGGGCGTTACGTTTTGGATCTCAGTTTTCATATGCATTGGGTAACGCCCGTTACCAGGTGCTACACTGCGGTTCAGTTTTTCTGATTTCAGTCGTTTTCCACGTTTTAACCTTTACTTTTTTTTCTTTTGTTCTTCTTCTGCAGTTCTTCTTCTCTCCTCACACTCTCATCCTCTCATTCCCTCACTCATACTCACCCATTCACTCACAAACTCCCTCTCTCACCTCACGAAATCAATTAATCTCACTCAATTCTCCCTCACAATTTCATTCTCCACTCATATTCACTCAAAAATTTTGAATTTTTTGTTCAAAAAATCTGGGCTCGTTGGTTCAAAAATTTTGAGGTTTGTTTGGCACAAGATTATGGCTGATTTGGGGTGGTTTTGGCTCGAAAATTTGAGGGTTCTTTTGTGGTTATTTGGGTCGAAATTTCTGGCATTTTTTATGTTAATTTCTTCAACAATACGGTTTCAATTTGGCGCGTTTTTGGATGATTTTAACTCGAATTTTCTAAGTAAATTGGTGGCCAATCTACCGAGATTCATTCGTGTTCCTGGGCTTGTGGTTTCTCTGAATTTTTGGCTTACTTGGGGTGATTTTGGAGTTGTTTTCACAACTCTTTGAGGTATATTTCTAACCCTTGAATTAAGTTTAATTTTCAGATTTACTTCTTGAATTAATTATGGAATTTTGGCCTAAAAATCTGAGTTGAATTTGCAATTGTGGATTTTGGAGCTATTTTATTGTTAAAAATTGCAACTTCTGAGCTTACTTTGTGAGTGTGAGTTTGTGATTGTTGGACTTGGAATTCCCCTATTGAATTTGGGTGTTTGTTTGTGGTTGAGATTGTATTGGTGGTTCCTTGTCAACTGAATTAAGCTCCTGAACTTGCTTGAATTGTTTTTTATCATTGAATTGACGCAGGTGCTTGATTTAGTTGCTTGTAATTTGGGTCTTGGGACACTTGGAGTTAGGTCCCTTGATCTATTGCTGGATAGGAGAAGGCAGGCTGTTTAGTTCGACCCTAGGGTTTTTCTCTTAAGGCTCTTTTCCTAGTTTTTGTGTGCTTAACCGCTTGTGTTGTTGGGTTCTTTGTGCGTGCTTTATTTTTAGTCTCTGACCCTAGGTTCTTCCGGGAGTTGTGTCTATTTGATTGTTTCGTTGTATTGTATTGTCGATGGCCCCGTGGAGCAGGAACAAGAAAAGGAGGGCGGACACATCGATCCTGAAACTTCAGGGAACGAAGACGTTCCTCCTCCTTGGAATGTTCTCGCAGGTAACTAGACGGCTTGGGCCAATTTGTAGAGTCGGTCAATTAAAACAAAAAAATTCTATCACCAGCCGACTATGCAAGCCCTCAAGGTTGACGAGCAGTTTCGACAACTCGCCGCCAACCTCGATATCCTCGAGTTCATCGACATTCCTCCCGAGTTGACCTACCCGGACTTGGTGGCGAATTTTCGGCCACCTTCACTTTTGAAAGAGCCGAGGGTGAGGAAGAGGAGTACAACATTTGTTTCCGGATGTTTGGAAACGCACATAAGATCACCCTCACTAGACTAAATGAAATTTTTAAGTGTGATCCCAATAACACTATTTTTGACATTGATGCTACTACCCTCGGCCTTAACTTAGACACATTTTGGGATAGCATTACTCACCAAGGCCGCTTTGTCAACCAGACTCAAAGGGTCAACATGATCCACCACACGGCAATTCGTGTCTTGCAGCGAGTATTCACTTACTCGTTACACACTAAGAACGAGTTGTCGAGAACGAGTCACGGTGAACTCCGCTTGCTTTCCTTAGCCACCAACCCGCGTCAGGATGGTGCCCGAGTCAATGTCGGGTACCGAATGATGCGTCGCATAGCTTTGTTTAATGAAGCCGGAGCTCTTAGCGGCGAGGTATTGTGTGGCGAGTTGGGACATAGTTATTTATTTGCCAACTGTAGAAATACCAGTGGCCAGAACTTACTGAACTTGTCCCGACTCAGTGGAGGCTTTAAAGACCTCCAAGCCTCTGCTCGTAGCGGTTGCTATAGCTAGAGGGTTATGGAGAGGCATCTTTGCTACCTCCCTAACCCGGCGATCACCACCTTTCAGCGGGATCCACCCTTTTTGTGGCCCGCTGAGCCTCTCTACCTTGAGGACACCGCACTTCCAGAGCCCGCACCTCGGGCTCGTCCACCACCTCAGCCTAAGGGTAGGGCTTCGACTTCTTTCGTCCCTGTCACCTCTACTCCTTCCACTTCCACCACACTGGGGTAAGACTCATTCACCCAGCCCCAGGTTACTCTGATGTCCGGTCAAGACTTTAACATTATCGCTGCTTTTCAGCGGCTTGACCTTCAGGTAGGCGGGGATCACAGTCACCCCGCCTATCATGGCTCCATCTTAGGTCGACTTGATCGTTTGGAGGACCAGTCGTCCCTGGCCCTTGAGAACTCGGAGTATGCCTGGTTTTACTCTGGGCAACTCTACCATCACTTCGTGGACGCCGGAGAGATCAAACCATACCTGAACTATCCTCACATCCCCATTCAGTCCGGTCTGATCCCTGCCTTTAGTCTACAAGGTCAAGTCACCTACCCTTACCACCCCCAGCCCTAGGGTCCCTATGACTTCAACATCACTATCGGCGGTCAAGCTGATCCCCGGGGTGACCCCACTTCACAGCCCGCGGAGGGCTGGCACGAGGCGTTTACACGAGGTTGGCAGCTCTACCCGGCTTGTTCCTTACCTGTGGGTCAGTACCCAGACGCCCCGAATTACGATGAACCACCCTATGTCCCCGCCACTGAGGGGTCTAGTCAGTACAACTTCTTTCCCCATGCGGACGCGAGAGAGCGCCGCAACACAATCCACATACGCCTCTTTCCCGAGCTCTTTGCACGAAATGAAAGTGTCGAGGACGACACTGATATCTAGCTTGGGGGAGGATTGCCTTTTAGGCTAGCTTGGGAGAGGAGTTAGTACATGTTCTTTATTGCTTACTTGGTGCATGCTTGTTGTGGTTATAGCTTTTTGAGTCTTTTTATTTCGAGTCTTTAGTCTTTTTTCCCTTTTTGCGTCTTGAGTCTTGTGTTGCCCTGTGACGATCATTAGGGGGAGTCTTATCTTGACTCTCAATCTTTYGTAGGACTTTGTTATGCATGTTTAAGACACWTTGGAAAGGGTTGTTAAACCAACCTCTTCGACCTCTCTAGTTCGGTTGAGTCATTGGTTTCGATTGATTGTTGTTTTGTTTTGTTTTTAGAGCTAGTTTGATAGCCAATTACCCCGCGTTATCGGAAGTCCCAAATGGTACTTTTCTATCCCGTGAGAGTTTTGAGCCTTCTACCAGTTTTAGACCTTTAATTACTTTGGTCTTTCGTTTCATGAGTGCTTTGAAGACCCGTTGATGTGACTTTGATCGAGAACTTGGCTTGTGACTTACATGGAAGGTGATTTTGGCTATTTTTGTTAGTTTTTCCTTAGGTTTGTTTCATTTCTTCGCTTTTGTTTTTCTTTACATTTTCCCCCTTGTTCCCCGTTTTGAGCCTTAGCCTTCGTTTCTTTTAGCCACATTACAAGCCTTAACCCCGCTTTGTATCCCGTAGCTAGAGAAGCATAGTTTTGGTTCGTTTCGTTGTATATATTCGGTTTGTAATAGTTTAGTAATGTAAATACTAGTAGTTTTTGCCTTTGTAAATATTAGTGGTACTTGTAATGTTTCTTTTATTTTCAAAACAAAAATATGAAAAAAAGATCGTAACTTGCTAGTTCACATTGTTTATCTTCCTCAAAGCAAGTGCGACCACCAAAAATATGTTGTTAGTAGTATGTAAWTAATTAGTTGCTTCTTCTTTGTTTGATTTTGGGCACTTGTATAGTTTTGTGCCTCGGTTAGTAGTTTGGCCGTGTTATGGCTTTCCGGAGTGTTTTCGATGCTTAGTGATGATTTTCTTTGGTTTGGTTCGATATTTGGTTTGTAAATGCTTCTCTTAGATTWACCACCACATAAAAATCCTTACCACACCTTCACCAAAGCCCCATTACAACCCCGAAAAGACCATTTGATTCCAAGTTTCACCAAAAGTYGCATGTCAAGCCTATTGAACGAGCACCACTCACGGAGCCTATGAGAGATCGTYCTTTCCCTTCTTACTCTKATTCTTTGGATGCTCCGTCATGGAGTGATTGTTTTTTTTTCACTGCTTATGAGTATTTTAGGGATTGATGTGATCGTGGGAGTGGGTTGGTCCTTGGACCGTTCGCTTCGGGCCTTTCATCTTCCTTTTGGTTGTTCCGTAGCTCGCTAGTAGAGGTGGTTGTCTCATCGTCCGAGTTAGTGTCGTGTCCATTATCATGCATAGTTGAGTCTTTCGTTAGTGTTTGCGTTATTTTGAGTCACCCTCTCCTGAGGGACATGTTCATTCTCCTCTCTTTTTTGCCTTTTGTTGGTTGAGGACACACAACGGTTTAGCTTGGGGGAGTTTAATGTATGGATTTTATATCCGAATTTTAGAGTCTTTTTGTTATTTATTTTCGTCCTTTTGAGTCTTTTTCCCTTTTTATTTGTGTCTGTGTCCTCACATTCTAACCCTCTAACGGCCGCTTTTAGCGTTTTTGCCGCCTTTCTTTTCTCTTTAGGGCGATTTTCAGGTACCCTTGGATCCCTCSCATTTTGGAGAAGTTCGRACTTATTTCGGACACGCGTTGGAGCCATTCAAGGCCTTGGTTTAYGTGCACATGAGCTTGGGAGCGTTTGATCTTCATTTGAGCTTCCACACTATTGTAGCGCCTGTTTACTCCCTAGTAACGGGCGCTACTAGCCGCTACCCTMTCATTTTGGCTGAATTTGGAATCCAGCAGGTGYAGCGCCTCGTCGAGCCTAGGAGCGGACGCTACTTCCTTCGTTGCGCCTGGTAGCGCCCCTCTCTTCAGGCGCTACACCCCTACTGCTTCAGCTGCTATGCTCTGACCTGAGTAGCGGGCGCTACAAGCCGCTACTTAGGCGCTACAGGACTAGTAGCGGGCGCTACTGCCCGCTACTCGGCGCTACTCTGGGTAAACCTATTTTATCGGGTTCTCACCTTATTTTCCCCTTTTTCCTTTTATTTATTTTCTGGTTTTGCTGGCCCTTTTGCCACTTGTGCGGATTTTTGGACCACAACTTGACTCACTTGTATTAAGCTTAGTTTTAATTTTCTCTCTCCTAGTTTTTGCTCTCAATTTCTCCATAGCTTTAATTACTATTCATCTTCTTCAACCTTGGTATTTTGGCATTTTGGAGCTCTTGTACYTGGAATTCTTGCACCAAATTTAATATTGAAGCTTTAGTAACAATTCTCAACTCTTTGCACTCCTTTATTTTCAATTTGGTTAAGTATTTTTATGATTGATATTTCTAGGGTTTATTGTGATTTTGCTTGTTAATTATGGTTTTTACTATGTTTTTAAGCATGTGTGAGTAGTTTTTTAAGCTAGGGTTGGGTGAAACCCTCAATTCACCATGTGACACCATTCTTGCTTGAGGTTTTTGTTGGATTTTGCCATGACTTGTATAGTTTAGGAGGTGCAATTGCTAATTACCAWGCTTAGCTACCATGGTGGTTTTTCTAGGGACCTTAGAYGAAGRAACGAGAGTTGAACTCTTAGGTGAACTCCTCCTAACTATTTAGATGAAGGAACCATGAGAATACGGACCGRAATCTAGGGATGTTACTAGCTTTCGTGGTTTTGTACTTAAACCGAACTTGTGACCAAGCCATGAGAATAGRTCTTGACTTGCAAGTGAGGTTCTCCTAGCTAGCTTGAGAGAGTGGTTTAGGACCTTTGAAAGTCTCCCCTTGTCGGTTRAACCGTGCTACAATGCCTCGTTGTTTGCAATTGGTTGTTACATGTGTGTTTTGTGTGGTGAAACCTCAACTCTAGTGCTTTTMGTCTTGTGATAATCTAGTTTTATTCATTTGTGYTAGTTACAATCCCCTTTGACATTGGTTTGCTTARATYTTAGAATAGATCACTAACGGTGGTAAACGTGATTCCCGTGGGTTCGACCCTTCTTGCGCTACTACTTAGCTAGTAAGACCGTGATAGGAACTTTATCTTTGGTAGCCCTGACTACGGGTTATCAATCTTATCTAGTTTATAATTTAATTTTTTTTATTTTTTGGAAAGAAGAAAATTTAAAATTCCAGGGCCTCATATTATGAAATTAAACAGAACTTCCAATATTTATCTTAACCCAGCCCTAGCTATGCTTTACAATGTATGGAAAGCAAGAAATAAGACTTCATGGTTATTTGAAGTTTCCACTATTCTGTAAAATGTGCAGACTATACAATACTTTACACTTCAAAGACCAAAAATTTTGCATTCATGTTAATTGAGGAATTGAGATATGGAATGGTTGCATGATTTGCATAACACTATATAGACTGGTAGCTTGTTACTAGTGTCAGTTTGCATGCTCTTGGCTAGGGGATGCCTACATAATACGGATGTCCTACCTTTTGAGACATGYCTTGGTTGTAAATTTGATTTTGGGTGGAATATATTTTATTCATTTAACATAAATAAGAAAAAAAACGACATGTCTAATTACTATGCATGCATATCGTGTACCTAAAACTAGTAAAGTACCTAAATTAAGAGGTTCAACCCTCTTTTATAGGTTAAAGTAAAAGCCCAAATCAATGAGAATATTAAGGTTGTGCCAAAATATATCTAGTTCCTTAATAMTTAACAATTCATATGACTATGAAACATTTAAATATAGAATCAAGTAATCAAAYTAAATGGTATCAAAATATCTTTTTCCCAAATTACTATTTGTTATGAAAATTACAAACAAGTCATGAAATATTCAAGAACACACCCTCACTAAGTAAGATAAACTAGGAAATACTTGAAGCAAGTCCAAACAAATCGAAACACTACTTCAACTTTTTACATCGAACAACATTGTACTAACAATCCTCCCCTCAAGTTCAAATTGTTGTTCGAGCCATAAGCCCCCGCTTGAGCAAAAACCCCTCCATCCTCTAACACGAAAATATTTTGCTCGTTTCTACTAYCAACCATGATCACCACATACTTATCGATAACCATGAACACTTCGTTTGCATGTGTACTTTCTCTTCACAGTACCAACACTTGATTTTAGGGTTGCCCATCTTCTTTCCTTTTCCCCCTTTTGCTTCCTTCCACTACTAAACCCTCTGCATGRTTTTTCCTGTGAATCTTTCCGACTCGATTAGGGCCACCACAATATTTTATAAAGCAATAGTAGTCTTCTCTATAAGTACACTAGCTAGTTATTATCGACTTATACTTTTTAGGAAAAGACGCCATCAAAATTATTATTGCTTTTTCTTCCTCTTCAATCTCCACATCTAAATTCTCTAATTGGGTGATCAAGCCATTAAACTTATTTAGATGATCTTGTAATGATGTATCATCTTCCATCTCGAGTGCATAAAGATCCTTCTTCAAGAGCAGCTTGTTAGCCAAATACTTTGATGCATACATTTTCTTCAACTTGTCCCAAAAATCTTTTAGATTTGTATCATCCAACATGTTGTACTTGATTTCCGACGCAGTAGGCAACTGAATCGTACTTGTAGCACGAAGTTGCATATCCTTCCACTTGTCATTCTCCACTGAATCCTRTTTTTTGTCTTCCAAAGTCTTGTGGAGACTCTGATGAATAAGAATATATATCCTTYWAAATACTTTGCCATAATGAAAAATTCGCTKTCCCATCAAATATTTATRTTTTGTRCTTAACCTTAAAATCCTCCATGACATACAAAAATTCTAGCYTTTAATACTAGTTTTTTTATGAAAATCACAAACGATTCATGAAAGATTCAAAAACAAACCCTCACAAAATACAAGAATAAAATAAAGAGACAAGTGTATGTTAAGCATGAAAAATTGATTTYTTCCCCTTGAATAATATTGTGTCATTAAGTTCCTACAAAATAGAAGTCATGATAGCAAATAGTTTGTTAWGCTTGAATAATATTGGAAAAGAGTCATGTATCAATGCAAAGCTTCTCCTGGCAGTATATTCTTTACTTGGCTGGTTCTGCATGGCAGGTTATATACTTGTGATATATAGGTTGATAAGTTGGAGATTATCTGAACTGTTGATCCTATGTGTGTTCTCTGTGGCAACAATTATGTGAGTTTGGATCATATATTTTTTGAATGTCCTTAGTCTAAAGAGTTGTGGTCCACCTGTTTACATTTGATGCATATTGATAGATAGATTGACTCCTTAGCAGCAGAGGCTGGTTAAGCCTGCAAGATGATGTGTGGGAATCAATTCAAGCATAAGCTATATGAGATGCATTTTTCTGAAGCCATTTATGCTATTTGGACTCAAAAGAATGCTAGGCTCTTTGAGAATAAAGCTTTAGATAGTAACTACTTGTTTAGACAAGTTATCTATAGAGTGGCTTGTGGATTTAGAGGGCCTACTGATATGCTTCTCTTGCAATGACTCAAACGATCAAACCTCACTCTTTGATTCTAATACCACAACTAGTCTTCATTGGTTTGGTCACTACATTCAATTCATTAAGTTGGGTTTAATTTAGTTCCTATATATCACATTTCTTTCGCTATAATATATAGTTTAAATAAGACTAATTTATTAACAACTAGTCCAAGTAGGTCTGTAAATCTAACCGTTAAAGATGCTCGATCGTACCATCTAATCTAGCCATGCATAGGTTTCGAACCAAGTTAATAATATAAATTACAAAAGATACTTTAGTCTATATATATATATGCAAAACAGTGTGGAAGAAAGAACTAATAAATTATCAAAACCAAGGGTACAATTACATAATTACATAAACAAAACAAAATCGTTAATCAAAACACCTCTTAATTATAGCATCAAGTTTCAAATGGGAATTCGTACCCCAAACAAAACCGAGGAAAAATTCCTTTTGCACCATAATCCATAAAAAAACATTGTATCACCTGTGATTTTTATTTTTATTTTATTTTTTTGCGGTAAACAGTTTCTTTATCAATTATTAATGGATCACTAGCATAATCTTCCACTAACGTCTTAAGAAGGAGAAATCTACTTTTTACAAGATCAAAGTAGGAAGATCAGAATAAAGGAAAAATCAATTCAATAAAGTTAAAGCAACTAAACAGTAATATAATATTCGAAGATCAAAATATTTATGTCAATGATATAAGTCATATACTCATATGACATGAAAAGTTGACGTTGCAATCCTTTGATCAGATTGATTCCAGATACGTTTATTCTAAAGCTAACCGTTCTTCTTCATCTAGACATTGACTTCCTGTCACAAAAAAAATTATACTTCGTAATAATCTAGACATTGACTCATTTATATATATATACTTCCTTCGTTTTTTTTACAGACAATTTTTGTCAAATTTGAAAATGTCAAATTTGTGATAACTATTTTTACTTTCCTTTTTGTATGTCATTTCTTTTTATATCTGTGTTACATTAATAAAGGAAGGAAAGGGAAGGAATGAAAAATAAGTTTATTTTCTTTTTCCTCCCAAATTCTTCCTGTAAAGAAACTTTGCTGTCAATTCCTTCCTGTTCATTTTTTCCCCGCCTTATTTTTTATACCAAATGATAGAAAGTATTATATTTGCTTTCACTTCCCTTTTTTATCCACCATTTTCTCTCTACCAAACAGACTTTTAATCCACATGCTACAGTTCTTTCTTTTTCTATGTTACACTCACAAAATCAAAATTAAATTTTGCCTAAGGACTTGTTCTCGTCAAATGAAATTTGCTGAACTAAACTTATTTCTACTAAATTGAACTTATTTTTACTGAACTGGACTTATTAGTACTGAAATGAACTTATTTTTACTGAAATCTTAACAAATTTCTTAAGGATTGAACTTATTTTTACTGAAACTTATTGAAATAAGTTGATGAGAACATGACCTCTAAGTATATGTCATGTTTAAAGTCATCACTAAAAAGATGCTATTTTTCATTATAATTTGGTTAACAAACATGGAAAGTTCACGTACAAAAATGCTAGTTTAAAATTGGTGACAGTAGTGCTATACAATACTGCAACACAAAAAAGAAAGAAGTAGTCCGTATAAATGTCAATAAAGTGCATTCTAAATTTCTAATAAAGAGTGTGTTTTAACGAAGCAAGTGCATTTTAAATTTTTAATACGTTGCTGTCTTTCTTTTTTGTTGCTTTTCTTTCAAGTCTCAGAAACCTATGAGTGCACCATGGCCCAATACGGCTGTTATGCAATTTCATTTATTTGGTGTTTGCTTTATTTTACTGGATCGATCATCCCTATCAACTTCATTCTATGGAGCCCATTTTCTTTTTATGGCTTCACCCTTTTATGTATCCTCACTTTTAAATGAGGTTCTTTGGGTCTCTATTTCTTCTATTTATCCCCCACATTATCTGAACTTATCGATACTTGTGGACTTGCGGTCGTAAGTAATCAGTATGTTTTATTCAACTAATTACAACTTTCACTTTCTCAACTGATAATGAAAAAACGAAATCATGGAAACTTAACCGAATTTTTAGTTTAACTTAACTGAACTTATTGATGCTTATTATTATACTTACTTCTGTTTGACTTTGTTCAATCAAATTAGTTTTATGTTAAATTAATCCCAAAAACGGGGTTTTACTATTTATGTACTAGTCTTTTATACACATAATGTGTGCGGCTTTATATAAAACAAATTATTTACTATAGCTCTTTAGGTCGTGCATGAAATTGTATTATAGACTTATTGACCCTGTTCTTTTCAACTTATTTTCAGTACTTATTGAATAAGATAATAAGTTCAGATAAGTATCAATAAGTTTAGATAAGTTTATTAGTTAAGTTCTAAAATAATCATTACTTTTTCCTCTCACAAAATAAGTTCAGATAAGTTCTAAAATAATCATTACTTTTTCCTCTCACAAAATAAGTTTAGATAAGTATCAATAAGTTCCGATAAGTACAAATAAGTTGAAAAGAACACACTCATTGTAGTTATAAAATAGAAAAATAAAGTAATTACAAAAATGAATAAAAATAAGTTATTAAGAAAAAAAAGTATTTTAGCATTGTTAGATCTCTTCCATTTTATAAACAACCTTTATTTTGGGTTTGTAATTTTAATTTACATAATGTGAAGAAATTCTTTGAAATTTTTAATGGTTTTTGGATCCAATCAAAAATTTAATTTTTTTTATGACTTTATTAGTTTATGGCAGGTTTTCTGTTTGTAATTATGTTAGTCAAAGATAATTGTTTTTACTACCTCCATTTCTCAAAAATTGCTTCACTTTGGTTTTTTCGAAAATCGAGGCAAAAATTGGTGAGTGATGAGGCGGTGTGTAGGTGAGACTAGAGCTGTCAGTTCAGGTAGTTCAGTCAATACTGGTTAAACCATAACAGTTTAGTTATAATTTAGTTCATTTGATTTCAGTTCAATGTGTAATCAGTTCAGTTAACAGTTATTTCAATTTAGTTTAGTCCAGTTTTTTTAAATTAAAGTTTCAGTTCAATTCTAATGTGGCACGGAAAATTCTTGTCCACGTGTCCTCCAAAGATTGGGTCAAAGTAATCCACGTGGCAAACGCTACTGATTAAATTAATCCGGACTGAAACGGAACRGAGAACCGACGTTCCTACGCCAAAACGGTAGTAAGGGACGCAAGGAAGCACGGATGGGTGACAAGTGTCACACATCTAAGGGTTGTCTTGGTTTTTGAGGGATTGCCTATAAATTTCCCGAGAAATCCCAATTATGGCAACTACGTTCTCCTAGCATTAATTGCATACAACTTCCAATTAACTTGAGAGCATCTCTCACTACTTTCTCTCTCTAGCTTGGCACATTTACTCCCTTAAACTTGTACGTACTTAAGCATCGGAGGGGAGATAATCCAAATAGGATTATTCTCCTTTGTGTAGGTGCCAGGCCAACTTTGAGGTGCTAGGAGCAAGAAGCAAGCAAACGTTGACCAGAAGACCGGAGATAGCCAGGAGTCATACTTTGTCCAATAGAAGGTCAGCTCTCCCGAGGTAAAATTGAAGGGAAGTCTCCACCCCTCTCTCAACCCAAAAGCCAGGGAAATCTTGTAGCCAGGACACGTCATCCCTAATTAATTTGCTACAACATTTTGCGCCGTCTGTGGGGAGGCAATCAGAAATGGCTTCAGAAGATGACCAAACACTACGAAGGACGACCATACCTCCATCTTCCGAGAGGGAGAATAACCCAAATGTGGACAATCAACTAGCTCAAGGCTCCACTTTTCGGGTTGGGCTAGAGGACAATACCGACTGGTCACTCCAAGACTTGGATAGTAGGTATGTTTCCCATGACGTACTCAAAGACGAGATAAGCAAGGGAGTGGACGAAATATGGGAATACTTCTCTGAGCAAAACGAGTTAAAAGCTAGACTTGACGCCCTCCAAGCGGAGAACGCATGCTTGAAAGCCTTACACTTAGGCAAGTCTAAGGTGACTGGCAGTGAAGCTCCTAGCAAGTCACAACCTCTGGAGTTCAACACTCCCACCATTCCCAAACTCAGAACCATCAAAGTCAAGAATCCAACGCCGAAAGGCAAATTTGTTTCCACTGAACACGTTCCTTTGGAACGAGAGAAGAGTCAGACTAGGAGGTACCGTAGCACTCCTAAGCCTGCTAACACAACAACAACAACAGCCACCAAGGMTACTTCCGCTAAGGGCGGACCCTATAGGTTTGATGAAGCCAATGTTGAAGATGATGTATCTTCTCGTGAGGAGCCAGAAGATGTTAGGACCTTCATCGAGAAGAGGAAGCAAGATCGCGAAGCTTCCTCAATGGATGCTCGAAAGATAATGGAGATCAAGAAGGAAAGAAACCAGGACGCTAGGCTGATCTTGGACAAAAAGAGAACCCAGAGGCTTAAGCAAGAAGCTCAACTTGAAGAGGAACAATCATTAACTGGTTCCACGCCAGTGTGCACGGATCCATCTCATCGTTTTTTTAGAACACATGGTCATTCTGACAGCACATCTGGCCAGGCTGCCCCGAGATCACAACGCCATGAGCCGGAGGTCCGATCCCACCAACATGGAGGGTGTCACCAAAGTGGTGCTCACCGGGACAAGGGTTACGGTCAGCCATCCCAAGGGGTGACTAGGGGGATGCAAGCGCCCTCCCTAACTAACAAGAATCCCTTCTCTCCCTCCATCCTTATGGCCTCGCAATCTCAAAAGATCAAGTTTCCTTTCATTGATGCTTATAATGGAACCACTGACCCAGATGATCACCTGGCAATGTACAAACATCTCATGCTAACCACCTAGGCCGATGATGCGACTTGGTGCAAATACTTCCCAGTTACACTTAAGGGGCTGGCCCAAAGGTGGTTTAGCAGTCTTCCAACAGGTTCTATCCATAACTTTAATGAATTGGCTGTCCCTTTTACTCATCATTTCATGGCTCATCGCCAAGAGCAAAAAAGTAGCTTGCATTTGGGAAGAATTCAACAACGACCCAATGAAAGCTTGAGAAGCTATGTTAAACGCTTCAACAACGAGACTCTCCAAATCCCAAACCTGCCAGACCGTGTGATCTTGGACAATTTTTATCGGGGGCTAGATGAGGATAGTCCTTTCAAGTTCCAAAGGGTAAGACAAAGGGTTAGGGACTTGAATGAAACGATGAGAGAAGCAAAAACATGGATCCATGCTAAAGAGGTTAGTGCCGTCAAGAAGGCAAAAGAAAAAGTGACTCCCCCCTCCTTCAAACATCAAAGCAACCAGGCGCATCGAAATGGTGGTCATGACAAAAAGAGGTTTGGCACCTAGAATATAGAAGATAAGGGGACGTCACAGAAAGCATCGACTAGGCTGAAGAGAAAATTCAGCTACACCCCAACAGTTGAATACACGAAAGATCTCTTCCGGGTCTACAAGGAAGTAAGTCAGGATGTTAACATCGAAGATCCCCCTCTAATTAAAACTGAAATGGACAAGAGGGACAAGTCCAAATATTGCAAGTACCACAAGGAGCCTGGACATGTCACCGATGACTGCTACACCTTGCATCGAACCATCGATCGTCTAGCACATCAGGGCAAGGTGAAGAAGCACTTGATCAAGTGATTTCTGAAGAAATCCCCCTCGAATGAGGTATCGAGGCCAACCCCGACAAAGTGAAAGTTGTCCTAGACATGCAATCGCCACGGAATGTGAAACAAGTACAAAGACTGACAGGTTGTCTAGCAGCACATGGTAGATTTCTTTCCAAGTCTGGAGACAAGTGTCAATATTTCTTCAAGGCTATCAAAAAGAGTGCCAAGTTTGAATGGAGCGAAGAGGCTAAAGCTGCCTTTGTCAAGTTGAAAGAACACTTGCACTCTCTTCCAAGATTGGTGATTCCCATGGAAGGAAAGACTTTGTATATGTATCTCTCAGTCTCAGAGCATGCCTTGTCGACCGTGTTGGTGGCTAAGAGAGAAGGAGCTCAATTGTCGGTTTACTTCGTAAGCCAAGTACTTCAAGTAGATGAAATGCGCTACGCCAAGTCTAAAAATTATGGTCTAGCACTCATGATGGCTAGCAAAAAGCTCCGTCCATACTTTGCTGCACATAAGATTTTTGTCTACACTGATCAGCCAATCAAGCAACCATTGACCAAGTTAGAGTCTTCAGGGAGAATGTTGAAGTGGGCAATAGCATTGAACGGGTTCAACCTCAAGTTCGAACCAAGGAAGGCCATAAAGGGGCAAGCCCTAGCAGACTTCATTGTCGAAATGACCAGGCCTCCCCCAGCCGAAACGTCAAGTGACGTTTRGACATTGTTTGTGGATGGATCATCCACCCAAAATGGCTGTGGGGCAGGGATCTTGTTCAAATCTCCGGAGGGACATACTTTTGAATATTCCATGCGATTGAAATTCCAAACATCTAACAATGAGGCTGAGTATGAAGCTCTTGTGGCGGGAATCAGAATGTGTAAGGAGGCTGGGGCATGAAAGATTGATGCTATGTTAGATTCTCAACTAGTGGTGAGCCACGTCAATAGGGAGTATGAGGCTAGGGACAAGAATATGATCAAGTACTTAGACATGGTCMAGAAGGAGGTTGAAGGACTAAAACGTTTCCACCTAGTGCAAGTGCTTAGGTCGGAAAATAATCAAGCCGACGCATTGTCCAAGTTGGCTAGCTCAACTACAGGTGACTCTCCAAGGTCAGTCTTTTGGGAAGTCAAAAACCAACGAAGTATAGATGAGCTAGACGAGGCCCACTACATCAGTAGGGGAAGCACTTGGATGGATGAGATCATTGAGTTTAAGCAAATCGGAATCCTACCTCTTGATCCTAAAAAAGCTAAGTATGTGAAGCGGCGAGATACGTGGTTTGTATATTGTATATAAGAGCTGGATACCGCAGGTATGACTCCTCTTTCRGTTTATCAGCTCTACAAGAAGTCTTTCTCTCACCCCTTACTCAAATGCATCACTCCGGAGAAAGAGGCAGAAGTATTAGATGATATCCATCAAGGCCAGTGTGGATCACACATTACGACAAGGTCTTTAGCTGAGAAGACCCTTCGAACGGGCTATTACTGGCCAACTTTGAGAGAAGATGCTGCTAACCAAGTCAAGAAGTGCCAAAAGTGCCAAATCCATGCCAACATTCATCAACGGCCAACAAATCAATTGTCCCATGTGCTATCCTCTTTACCATTTGCTAAGTGGGGCGTAAACATCCTTGGAACCTTTCTTCAAGCTCCGGGGCAAAAGAAATTCTTGATTGTTGCAGTAGACTACTTCACCAAATGGGTGGAAGCTGAGCCAATGAGAAATATCAAAGTGCCTAATGTTCAGGGTTCTTGACAAGGAGTATCATAACTCGCTATGGCGTGCCTCAGTCCATCGTCTTTGACAACGACCCTCAATTTGATTCCAATATCCTCACAAATTGGCTATCAGACCAAGGAATCACCGCCCACTTTGCCTCCGTGGCACATCCCCAGGCTAACGGACAGGTTGAATCCTTCAACAAAATCATAAGCAATGGATTGAAAAAGAAGTTGGACCATGCAAAGGGTCTATGGGTGGATGAGTTGTACAATGTACTATGGTCAATCCGAACGACGGTGAAGAACTCAACGGGTGAGACTCCATTTACTCTTATCTTTGGCTCAGACGTCGTGTTGCCCATCGAAATGTACGAACCAACTCTACGGGTCATGATGTACACCGAAGAAGGAAATTGGGAAGCTATGAAGTGTAATCTTGACCTCATACTTGAGATCCGGGGCAACGCTCTTCTTCGCCAACAAATCTATAAGTTAAKGATGTCCTAGGAATACAACAAAAGAGTCAACCATAGGCCTCTCCAATTGGGTGACCTAGTGTTGAGAAAGATGGAATCCATGGGAAGGGCAAAGGAAGATGGAAAGTTGACCCCAATTTGGGAAGGCTCATACAAGATTTGTGAGGTGTTGAGGGATGGAACTTTTAAGTTAGAAGATGGTCAAGGGAAACGGCTTACCCATCCATGGAATGCCAACAACTTGAGGAAATTCTATGTTTAAGCAAACATTCATGTGTCGACTTGAAGGCGCTCATCCTAAAGTCGAGTTGCCAAGCGTTCACTCGCATTGTCAAGTTTGAGTCGACCTGAAGGCGCTCAAAACTTGTAAATTTTTGAAGTATCTAGATTGAATGAAAGCCTTTAATACTTTGAACTTCAAATTTTTGTTATCTCAACGGGGCAACTCCCCTCCTTCGGCATAGAGTAAAATTCAAAGAGAATAATTTACACCCATGGCCAATCTCAAAACGAGATTTAATCAATAATTTGCTTGTTAAAATTAACCTAAAAACTTTACGAAATTTTTAAGTCATGTGCCTAGAAGTTTTCAAACATGGAAAAATTATCAAAATAAGGCAAACGTCCTTAACTAAAAAGAAGGGAAAACATCCCTAGATATGAGAAGGACAAAACATTCCTAGATAACGTGCGATGACCAAATAGTTCTGCAAAATGTTCGAAGGGCAAGCGACCCATACAATATGCGACGTGCGAGCTTACCGTTTTGTAAATTCTACAAAAATTGACTCGCACTGCAGAATAAAATGTRCGAGGTGCAAGCTCATAGTTTTGTAAAATCAACCGAAATGGCCTCGCACCCTGTCATATCAAGGGCATGTGACCCATAAGGCATCAAGAAATAACACAAGTATGGGGATTCGATCTATCAAGTAGATTAGGAAAGCACCCATTGCTTCTCCTATGGTCTCGCATCTTGCCTAAAGAATAAGCTGCGACGTGCAAGCTTACTATTTTGTAAAAAACGTCCAAAATTGGCTCGCATAAAATCTGCAAACAAGGGCAAGCTGCGACGTGCGAGCTTACCGTTTTGTAAAAACGTCCAAAATTGGCTCGTACAAAATCTGCAAACCAGGGCAAGCTGCRACGTGCGAGCTTACCGTTTTGTAAAAACGCCCAAAGTTGATTCGCACATATCTAAAAGCCAGAGCAGCTGCGACCTGCGAGGGAGATAAGACTGCGACTTCCTTGACTCAATCTCTAAGTTTAAGGGCAATCAGTATGATTGATTGACTTGACACCACTGCTAGGTCTCAAGCCAATTAATTCTTAGAATCTATAAACTTGGACATTTTGCATAAGAAAGAGTTCTCGCCATCTAGAAGGGAATCTGATCACATATATGCTTACACTAAATCTGGCAACTAGTGTAGCCCATGCGACCAAGAAAGGACCCATGGCCTACAGGGGCAAGTGTACCTAAGTAGTAGGAAGTGCGAAGTCCGAATGCAAAATAATAAAAAGCAAAGAAAAACTGCGAGATATTGGACTCGAAACATTTCATGGATGGCAAGAAAGTTTCTTATAGTTTTGAAAGTGAGATTACAAAGCTTTCCCATCAAAAAATAATTGTTGTGCGAGGCTTAGTACTCATACAAATTGGGTATACAACAAGAATACAATATCGCTAAGCTAGGCTAAACAAAAGTTGAGAGGCGAGGGGAAGTGATCTTCATCTAATGCGAACATCAGCGTCATCTGCATTGTTGACGTTCTCGATGTCGACGTGCTCAWCTTGATCTACGTCGTCGCCATCTTGGGCAACATCGACATCGTCTTTGCCACCTTTCTTGGCATCTTCCTCCTCGCCATCATCACTGCTGCTGCTGCTATAATCTCGGCGATATTGGTCCTCGCCATCTGAAGAAGAATCAGAGGAGAACGCCGAGTCCGTCGAATGCTCAGTGTCGACGTAGATGTATTGGAAGTTCTTCTCTGGAATTAGAGGCCTTGGCTCTTCCTTGGTGCCAGGAATCTTTTGGATAATGTTAACAGTTTTAATGTAGTCCAATCTCTCCTCGAAGCACCGAAAAGGATAACTATTCTTCGCAGGAAAGATATGCCAAGCCTGCTCCATCAAAGTTCGCATCTCCTCAATGCCGAAGTTTTTAGCCTCGGCGAACTTGATTATTTTGTTCTTCATTAGCTCTGCGAGCTCTCGGCCTTGTTCTTCAGCAATGAAACGAAGGTTCGCAAGTTCATCTTGAACTCTAGCCTCTGCCCTCGCCATTGCCTCTTCCTCGACCTTAGGCATCGCATCAGCAAGCTTCGCAACCACCTCTTGTTCAGCCCTCTCAGCAACAGCCTTGTTGACTCGCTCTTCCTCCTTTTCTGTTGATTCAGCCACATGTTTGGCCAAGAGGTTGTGCTTTTGAAGAAGGGAGTGGTAGCCTTCCAAAGACTTGCGATAGGCCGCCTTGACCGCCTTTAAGCTGTGGCCAAGAGTATAGGTAGCCTCTGCATCATCTACATTGATGGCAAAGCTCTACTGCGAGAGGTACTCTAGGGACTCTTGGTACAGCAGCTCCTAGTGTTTGGCCTCGCGATTAGCCTTTTGCATGGCCTTGGCGACACCATCCAGTCGCACCATCACCTGAAGAAAAAGTTGTGAAGCGATTTCAGAGTTAAAATAGAAAGGTGCGAGAGAGCATACTTAAGCAAAAATAAAGTGAAGTAAGAGAACTTACATCGGCGAGCACACTCATTGCTCGATCGCAAGATCCAGCCGTGTAGCCAGCGAGGCTTTCCTTGTATTCCTTGCTCGCACAGCGGACCATATYGCCCACTATCTTCTTCTTCTTATCTGCACTAAACTTGTGAGAAGAATAGTGGTCAACCTCATCTACCTCCATCCACCTGTCATCCTCTAGAGCATCAAGGGAGAGGGCAGTAACCAGCGAAGGATGTTTCTTCGCAACAAATTTGTCCAAGCCCTAGACAAAGTTGTCATCTACCCTCAGCGACGGGTGACCTTGTGGCTCTGGCCTCTCAAGAGGGGAGGAAATAAGTGGGGGCTCRACATTTGGGTTGGTCAGCAGCTCCTCGAAGTTGATCTGGTCGAGATCCCCCACATAGGTAAATTTTGGAGTGATAAATTTGAGGGCTTCAGCCCGCTTGCGAAGCTCCTCCGACTCTTCAGTAGTAGGAACTGGAGAGGGAGGTTTGTCCTGGACCTTGGTGACCTTTCCCATCGCAGACGTATCTACAAAAGTCTGCTCAAAGATCAGAGAATCACCATCTGCAGCACCTAACACATAGGGAATGGTATCGGAGTCAAACCAACCATGTGGACCAGGAAGGCGAGGCCATGAAAAAGGAGAATCATGCGAAGTCTTTGACCTCCTTTCATACATCACCTCCGAAGATTGCGACCCACTTGGGGTTCGCAGCCTAAACAAAGCATGATCTAGTCCATATTTGTTGAAGATGCGAACCTTAGTGGGATGAGCATTTGGACCTAGAATTGAACTGCGATGTAAGCTAGAGGTACCTGATTTTTGGTGCTTCTTCGCCGATGGCTCAGATAGATAAGGCGAAGGAGGTCTCTTCTCGCCAACCTGAGATGACTACGAAGTGTCCCCCTTTGGCTTTGGAGGAGTTGGCTTTGAACGTTTAGGCTTCTCAACAGCCACTTCGACCTTTTTCCCTTTGCTGATCACCTCGACAGTCTTCTTCTTCTTACCCTCGGAGGGCTTGCTTATTTTCACCCCAGGCTTTGCAGGCTCCCGAGGTGCAGTGGACTTCCCCGCAGGTTGCGAGGGTAATTTGTGTTGTCTTCTTCTCCCCGCTACGCAAGGAGTGTTTGGATTTGCTTTTCTCCTCACTTCGCGAGGAGTGTTTTATTTTCTCCTTCCGCGAGGAAGGTTTTACTCTCTCTTTCTCCTCGCCCCGCGAGGAAGGTTTTGTTTTTTCTTTCTCCTCGCCCCGCGAGGTGGGTGTCTTCTTCAACACCATGTATGGAGAAGTCTTCTTCTAGTCATCTGCCTTGGGAGTAGATTTGGAAGATTGATCTTTCTTCGAGGTAGAAGACCTCGTAGTTTTGAGGATATCGGAAGGCTTCTCCAGCTTCTGAATATTGAAAAACCTCTAAGTGAGAAACATCGCAAGTTAAGAAGAAGAACTAACTCGTGCTTTGCATTTGAGCAAATGTTCATGCGACACATGAACCTATTGCCTTCGCATTTGAGAAAACTTTTCATGCGAAGGGTGAGAAGTAAAAACGCGAGAGGAGGGACTTACCCGATTAATGGCATTCTTCTCAGTAAGGTTCTTCAGTCACCATGCGGCTAAGAAAGCTTGAAAGTCTTCGCTAGACATGGTCCCACTTAAATGACTTGGAAGTCTTGCGAGAGTAGAATCTGCGAGAAGGAACACTTGGTTAGAAAAGTTCAGACAAAAACAATATTGAGGAAATTGAAAGTCTACCTCTCATCTCTCGCCCTACTCGGCTACCACCTGCGAGGTCAAAGGCTCGCATAAAATCTTTATTGCAGAAGAACTCGAGAGTTGGGAACCAGTTTTTGGGAACCGTGGTCTTGCGATTCAGGGCCCTATATGTGTGCTCCGTGGCCTCGAAGTACTCCAGCTAATGTACAATATCTGGAGTTCTCGCACCCAAATCGCTCTCCTTAAATGCATTCTGATGCGAGGTCCAAGAGCAGAGGATCTTGGCGAGGGGGGTGTTGTTTGTGTGCACAAGGAAGAAGTCATTCTTCCAGTTGTACACTTTATTTGGCTTGTCCAGCGAGGTCATATACTTTCCCTTCTGCTGAAGTTGGAACCAACCAGCTTGGCATCTACTGTTCTTGGAGATCAGATGGATGCGAAGGAAGACCTCAGTCTTGCATGGCCAGCCCTTCACCATACAGGTGGCCATATATCCAAGGATATGACACCAGGACTGCGGTGTCAACTGTGCGAGGCCTATGCCATAGGCCTTCATCAGGTTTATTATGAAGGAGTGTAAAGGGAAGCGAAAGCCCAAGTCCACCACCGCATTATAAACTGCGAAGGTGTTCTCCGTAGTCTGGGTGATCGCAGTCCCTTCAGCAGGGATCACGAACCTCTCCTTGACTTCAGGCGAGACGAAGCCAATATGAGGTGCGTAGATGTGCTGTAATTGCAAAAGTGCGGCCCTCCAAGCCTTTCGCACTATGGTTCCTCGTCCTCTGATGACTCCTCCATTGGAGGTTTATTTTTTGCGATCCACGCCAAGGGATCCTGCTCGTATTCTACCTCCTCCTCGCTCTTAACCTTGGCAGATTTCAAGTTGGTCTCCTCGTCGCTGTTTTCATGCAAACAACATTTATGCTCACACTTATGTCTGCGAAGTCAAGACTTGAGTCCTCTACTTGCATAGCAAGCGGCCAGTGGTACTCGGTTCTTGCTCCTTGTCTTCCCATATTTGGTTCACAGGTCTCCTTGGAGCAGTAGTCTTAATGCGAGGCATCCTGATATGAACAGACCCAATGCCAAGGATGGGACGAGGAGCTACAGAGTGCGAGTACAAAAAAAATCAAGGGTAGAGGAGAAAGCAGTTAAATTGGAGCCAGGCAAAGTTGGACTAGGCTCTTCCAAGCCCCCAACTCTATTCTTATTGGGCGAAGAGTCCGTACAACTTGCGTCGCTCATTATTACTTTGCTAAAAAAAGAATAAAGAATAAGTGCGAAGAAAGGAAAGGTGCGAACAGAACCTGAAGTGCGAATTCAACAAAGTGTTGAAGAAGATCTGAAAAAACTATGAAGAGCAAAGCTTGAGAAGTCGCAAACTGCGAAGCTACGTCGTCGTCAAACTCATAAAACTTGTGAAGTGTAGAGAGAGAAGTGCGAGGCGAAAGTAATTTTTTAGAGAGAAGTCAGAGTTAAAAAAAGTCCCTCTCTCTCCACTTCAAGGGGTATTTATATCCCAGCCTCACCGGTTCCTCTTCCCCCTTCTTTTCAAATTTGAAATGGAGAAGGGAATTGAGCGGGAAGGCCCAATTGGGCGATTGGAATTCTTGGCCAGGCCACTCACCACTCACGAGGGAACACTTCCCAAGGCAAAAAAAAAAAAAGAAAAAGAGAGAAATTATGTAATTTATGGTTTATTTGCAAAGTGTCAATTAATGTAAAATCAAGATCAAACAACCTATAAATCCAACGATTTAGATGGTCTTTGAGGGGCAAATAATGTGGCACGAAAAATCCTTGTCCACATGTCCTCCAAAGATTGGGTCAAAGCGATCCACATGGCAAACGCTACTGATTAAATTAATCCGAACTGAAATGGGACGGAAAACCGACGTTCCTACGCCAAAACGGTAGTAAGGGACGCAAGGAAGCACGGATGGGTTACAAGTGTCACACATCTAAGGGTTGCCTTGGTTTTTGAGGGATTGCCTATAAATACCTCGAGAAATCACAATTATGGCAACTACATTCTCTTAGCATTAATTGCATACAACTTCCAACCAACTTGAGAGCATCTCTCACTACTTTCTCTCTCTAGCTTGGCACTTTTACTCCCTTAAACCTATACTTACTTAAGAATCGGAGGGGAGATACTCCAAATAGGATTATTCTCCTTTGTGCAGGTTCCAGGCCAACTTTGAGGTGCTAGGAGCAAGAAGCAAGCAAATGTTTACCGGGAGACCGGAGATAGCCAGGAGTCATACTGTGTCTAATAGAAGGTCAGCTCTCCCGAGGTAGCACTGAAGGGAAGCCTCCACCCCTCTCTCAACCCAAAAGCTAGGGAAATCTTGTAGCCAGGACACGTCATCCCCAATTTCTTTGCTACAACAAGTTCAGTTTCCATTTATTTCGGTTTGAACTTATAAATTAATTTGTTCATTTCAGTTTAAGTTTATTTCAGTTTGAACTTAATTGGTTCCTTTCAATTTCAATTTAGTTTAGTTTGAACCATAGCAGTTTGACGTCTTTGATAATTTATTTTTCTTTTCGTTTCTTAACGAATAATTGCGGTAGAAAGCAAAAATATATATTAGTTACACATAAAGTTTGTCGGTTTCGGTTTGAGTAACTCTTTGTCTATAACATACATGGGATAAAAAGGTGATCTATAACACAAATCTAAATAAATGAAGGAAAACTAAATATAAAGTAAAATATGTGGGTCAAAAAAATTCAAGTGAGGAAATAAAATCTGGTCTAAATTATGTCAATATAGATACGTCTATGTAAATACTATGTAAGTCTACGTCAATTTAGGTAAGTATATGTTAATATTAAGTTTGTCTATGCTAATTATATGTAAGTTTATGTAAAATATTAAATGTATAATTGATTGATGCATTATTACAATTTAATGGCTAGTAATTTAAAAGAAATATTATTGGTTATTGGTTAAGTTTCAGTTCAGGTTCAATTCCAATTTAGTTAAGTTTAAATTCAGTTGAATATCAATTCAATTATTTGATCAACCTTTTCAGTTTGTTTCAGTTCAGTTGCAGTTCAATTTCAGTTTTTTTCAGTTCAATTGTAGTTCAGTTTCAGTTTGTATAGTTCAGTTGCAGTTCAGTTTCAGTTAAGTGCTGACAGTTGATTTTCAGTTATCAGTTTGAATCAGTTCAGTTCAGTTTCCAGTCAGTTTTTAGTTAACATTTCAGTTTCTATAAATTTTAACCAAACTGACAGCTCTAGCTTAGGTGAAACCAAAAAAAGAGAGATAAAGTGATTAAAGTAGGTATATTATGAACATTTTAATAAAGTAGGTGTAGAAATTGCACATTAAAAAAAATTGCACATTTTAATAATTCTAATCCTACTGCACAATTCAAATTGCACATTAAAAAAAATTGCAGCACTGACAACCATTACGCTAAAAAATCTCACATCCAATTACAAACACAAACTAAGAAAATTACACATCTCCTACTGTCACACTCCATTGCAACATCTTTGCATAGGAATCCATTGCGACATCTTTGCATAACAATTCAACAAGAAAAATTTCATGAAATTAAATGAGCTCTGATTTTTTTTTTTTTACTTAAGGCACGTTTATCACATTATGCATTAAATTTCATGAAGTTAAATGACTCACAATTATTTTCAAAATAATTTCAAACAAGAATCAACAAAATTAATGTGCAATAAAAACAATAAAGTTAAAATTTAGTTAAGAATTTTTGAAGAACATTGTCAGAAAAATTTGTTGGCATATTTTATTCCAAAAGAATCAACAAATTTTAACAAATTTCAAGAACACAATGAATAGAAATGAATTTTGTAATTTTGTAAAAAATACTAACAAAATCGATATGTTTAAGAACACAAACATTGCAATGAAATACGGTCAAAATAAATAAGAGAAAATGAACAACTCCCTATTATTTTTCTTCAATTAGATCTCTGCATTGCTCACAATGACAAAAAATTTCTTTATAAATATAAAAAATTGAAAAAAATGGTCACCAAAATTATTCGACACAAAAGGCAAGAAGGACAAAATTTCTAGAACAGTTATTTGCATGCCAGAAATATCGCACGCATCACGTGCATAAAAGGCTAGTTTTAGTATAATATTTAGTAGTTTGTCATTAAGAGAATATTTTATCTTAGGATAGAATTAGTTGGATAATTAGCTAGCTGTTAGTTGACAAATATTATATTGTAGCACTAAATAGACGTAAGCTTATGAACAAATAATATAGGAAATAATATGAGAAACTAGGAAAGAAATTGCGGAGAATTTAGCACAAATAAAATAAGTCGGATCCGAAAGGTGGATAGTTGGTAATCATCCTCCTGTGTCCTTAGCTAGAATAATAAGGGAAGATTTTTCTRGTTTAGCTCTTCCTAGAAATGTTTTGATGTAATAAGTGGTAATTTGTTCGAGGCCTTAGGCCTCTCTTTGTTCACCAAAAAAAACAAAAAAATAAGTCAGATCCAAAAGGTCGAATGACCTTCGCCATGCCGCCGATGCCGTGTTTTGACCTATTGGCCACCTAAAGTCCAACCCGAGTTGCCCAAAATACCCGGGCCGGTCCTCTATATTATTGCATGCTCACCCTTACATCTACATTACAACACAAATTTTGTGAGTGAAACAATAGAGAACACGTGCAAGGGTAGCGATTGACGTGCATCTCACTAAGGCAAAGGCAGGAAAGGAAGAAAGAAGCAAAGAAATAGACATACATAGGTTTGGGTCCGTTGGGTGCATTCTTTCTACTTCAGGAGGACTAGTTTCTGTGATGGTCCTATCCCTGCCAAGTGTTCTTGGTTTTTGAAGAAAATCTTAAAGGCGAGGGAGATGATCAACTCTTGTGGTGGTTGGACTCAATTTCTTCATCATGGTAAGTTTTCCATTCACAAGTTATATATGCAATTAAGACCTCAAGCTCCCAAGGTTCACTAACGACGATTAATTTGTAATAATGGGGCTAGCCCAGAGAGTATTTTCATTGTTTGGCTTACTCTTATGGGTAGATTGAGCACTTGTGATAGGTTGCATCTATGGAATCCTCACATTGATCCTATTTGCAAGTTGTGTCATACTGCGGTGGAGACTAGTAGCCAATTGTTTTTTCAATGCCCTTTCTCTAATCTGATTTGGCAACAAGTGATCCTTGACTTAGGTATCACTAGGCAGGTTGCTCCTTAGGATAGAGAGCTTGAAATTGCTCTTATTTGTTGCAAGAAAAGTGATGATCATAGCAGAAGGTATATTCGAGCTTTCACGGAAACCATCTATGCTATTTGGTGTTCTAGGAAATTGTATGTACTGTGTTTCCAAGCCCGGCCCTGGGGTGGGGCGAGCAGGGCCCATTTCTCAAGTCTAGTAGTTCAATGTTAAAAAAAAAAAAAAGAAAAACAATCACGCAGTTATACGTTCACGCAATGCTGCAAATCAGGAAATTTGTAATACTCAATCTGCACTAAGCCATTAATGCAATATTTTGACTTTCCAAAACCTAAGACGATTATCAATTGAGTATATCAATAATCTAGCATAAAATCTTTTTCTTTCCAATATTCTATTCACACAATTTCTAATTCATTATTCTCTTTTTCCAAATTTTATCTCTTGAATTTTACTTCCTTCACAATTCATCAAGAACTTAAAATTCATCCTATAACATGCACAATTAGATTACTTGAGATATTTTTAATTAAGTTTTTTTTGTAGAATTGTTTTTGTGAATTTTCATCAATAAGATTTCATGACTGAGTTTATTTTTGTTTATTTTAGTTGAGATTTTGAATTATTTCAATTGACAAATTATTGTAGATTACTTGGATGAGTGTAATTTTTGAATGATTTTTTTATTTCTAAATGAGCAGTTTTTTATACAGAACTGATGAATTAATTTGCGAGCTAGAAAATAGAAAGTATGTAGTAAACAATGTAAAGTGACATTTAATGAGGTTTTTTTTTCTTTGGTTTTTTTTAATGTTTTGCGGATATTTTTAAATTATCGTTTAGCATATCATTCAAAAAATGAAAGCATTAGAGTTAAACTTAAATAAAACTAAAATTAAAAAGGGTGAAATAATTGTTAACTAAATTCATGAATTGTTAATATATTGAATTAAAATCAATTGAATTGAATCATAACAGAACTACTATGTGGCTCAACTATAACCCTCCGAATAGAGGAAAAATTGTCATAAGAAAGATTAAATGGTGTCACAATAGTACAGTATCCGGAGTATAAGAAACCTTGCTTAAAATAAATGCATATACGCTTAAATATATTTTGGGGATTTTAATTAATTTTTCAATACATTTAATTTTTATAGGTACTTATTATTACAATTTTATATTTTTTAGTTTTCGAAATCTTTTACTTCGTATTAGTTAGGTTAGGGGCCCATATTTTGAAGTTCGCCTCGGGCCCCAAATTACTCAGGAACGACCCTATGTGTTTCAGCAAATCTCTAAGCCGATTTCTTGTATTCTTTCACTTATTAGCTTTAGAGTAGCTTGTTGTGGTTAATGTTTCTTTGTGTATTGTGAGCTTGGGTCTTGTCCAAGCCCCTTGTTACTCTTGGTGGTTGTGGATCCCCTTTTTCCTCAACCCTTCCTAGAAGGTGGGGGTTTTAGGGAGGAGACTCTGGTTTGTATTGATTTCTTGGAAATAAAATCTTTTCTTTACCAAAAAAAAATAGACATACATAGGTTCTGTTTCTTTGGAGTAGCTGAACTGAACTAAATGAAACTGACCTGAATAGAGTTGAATTGAACTGAATTGAACTGAACTGAAATATTAAGTTATGATTAATATTTTTTACTATTGATTAATAATATATGTTGGATATAATATTTAACTTAGGATTATATTTAACTATTGATTATGTTTTGAGCCTAAAATTTAATCACCTAACTGAAGATTAATATTAATCTTGATTGAGATTAATATTTGATTATATTTTGGTCTAATATTTAACCACTTAACTTAGGATTAAATTTTAACTATGTTTATGTTTTGGACCTAATATTTAACCACTTAACTTGGATTAATATTTAACTATTGATTTGTTTTAAAACTATTATTTAACCATTTAACTTAGGATTAATATTAAACTATTGATCATGTTTTGGGCTAATATTTAACCATTGAACTTAGGATTAATATTGAACTATTGATCATTTATTGGGATAAATTTTAACCATTTAACTTAGGATTAATATTTATCTTAGGATTAATATTGATCTTAGGATTAATATTTAACTTAAGAATGATATGATACGTTACTAGTCTTAATCTTATGTTATCTAATTTACTCGTTTACACACTTATATTATTATTATATATTATTATTATTATATTATTATTATTATTATATTATTAATCATCATCATCATCATCATCATCATCATCATCATCATCATCATCATCATCATCATCATCATCATCATCATTATTAACATTAACGAATTAATTAGCAAAACAATTAAGTTAAAATAAAATAATTAAGTTGAATGAATGAAGCTGAGATGAACTTATGTTTCGTACCATGGAAATAAGTCCCAATAAACAAGGCCATAGTGTTGTAGGCTATATGAGCAAGTCAATGGCGGAGCTAAGATTTGGGATACCGAGGGGGGGGGGGGGATTTATAACGTCTCAAATTTGGATCAAATTGGATAAAAAAAGATGAAATAATACTAATTGTTTAATACATAAAGTTTAACATTTTCGAATTACAAATTACTTAATAGTCTTACAATATAAAGAAAATAAGAACAAATAAGCAATAAATTACAACTTCATTCTTTGGGTCTTCATTTTTTGAAAACGGACGGTGATTCTTTGATCGGGAACTTCTAGGAACATATATTTTTCAATAAAAGTGACCAAACAATCATTCATAACTTAGTCGCCAATACTATTCTGGAACTTAATTTTGACATATATCATTGCGCAAAATACTCTTTCAACACTTGTTGTAGCAACAGGAAGAATGAACATCAACTTAATTGATTATCATGGATAGAGAATTAAGATCATTCAAATTATGAAATACTTCATCATTTTTCATATTGTTCATAAATAAGTCAAGTTGAAGTTCAAGAGTATCAAGTCAAGATTAGAAAATTCTTCGGGATAAAAGAGGCAAATTTAAGTATCTTTTCTTTATTGAATGAATAAAAGTTACCATTAGGACTTAAGTAAGCCATACATGTAAGTAGCTCCATATTTCTCTCATTGAAACGATTATCGATTTCTTAAAGAAGCAAATCAATCACTTCTAAAAAAATTCCAACCCGAAAATGATGTAGATTTGTTTCATTTTCAATAAACCTTCTTGATCTTCCTTGAGGAGCATAAGAAGCATCCATAGTAGGAATTTCAATTTCATTCTTTGTTGCAAATGATGTTACATACTCTAAGAGATTCTCCAATCCTTGCACTTTCATATCTTGCAACACATTTTTTTGTAAAAGTTACAAGTTCAATGGCTTCGACTATATTCTGCTCCTTTCTTTGCAAAGCAACTATCAAATGAGCCTGCCACGGGGAGTGCAAGTCCACATTACAAGACTAAGGAGGTTCCACCTCAAAACCATATGACAATGAGGGGAGTAGCCCCTTAGCCTTATGTAGCGGTCTTRACTCTCGAATTTTTTCGATGTGGGATTTATCACTACAACACTCCCCCTTAATTTTAATGTGGGACAATACATTCACTGACATGTCGGTTGTTCACGGACTCAACACTCCCCCTCACATGTGAGTTGTCCGTAAGTTGGCCCAAATCAATCACACCCAACCTGGGCTCTGATACCATGTCAAACGGGCCTGGGCGGAAAATAAATTGAGAAAGTTGTTTGTTTCATAATCTCGCCGGTGAGTTTAATTTTCTAACCCACCAACAGGGGGAATTTCTTCATTGAACTACCCAAGATCTAACGTGCTCTTGATACCATGTTAAACAGGCCTTGTCCGCGATCGCCATGGGGAGTGCAAGTCTACATTACAAGACCAAGGAGATTTCACCTCAAAACTATATGGCGATGAGGGGAATAGCCCCTTAGCCTTATGTAGTGGTCTCGACTCTCGAATTCTTTCGATGTGGGATTTATCACCACAACATCAACACATAATTCATTAGTGTAACCCATTATAATCCACATTAAATGGAACATAAAAATGAAATCAAATGTCTCTAGTGATGTCATATAAGTAGTTCTGCTTTGAACTTGTCTTCCGATGTACCATGATTTCCAATATGGACAAGTAGCTTAATAATTGGAGGAAACAAGCTCTTAATATTTAAAATAAAGACACTTATAATGAGATCCTCATCTTGTATCCCTCGGCCTTTTCAATCCAATTTCTTGATTTAAACTCGAACCACTTTTAATTTCTCTCACCTCTAATGCATGTGCCACTTGTTGAGCATGAGTTTCACGAAGTATGTATTTCATTGGATATGTCATCATGAGGTGCTTGACTTTGGGCAGGAGAAGAATAAGTTATTTCTTGGGTTGAGGAAAGGACACGTGATGCTAACAGTCTGTTCTTGTCTCAGAAGCAATATGCAACAAATATTATTGACAGAGTTGGCATGTCTAACTGTAGTTCTTGCCACACGCCTGTTGACACCAAACCGAAACTTAGTGCCTCTAAAGACTCTCCTTATGAGGATCCTACTAAGTATCACAGTCTTGCAGGTGCCCTACAATATCTCACTTTTACTAGACCTAACATATCTTATGCAGTTCAGCAGGTGTGCCTTCACATGCATGATCCTAGGACATAGCATGCATGGCAGCTTCAATGTCTGTAGGAGTATAAGAGAAAGCTGGACCCATAGCAGAGTAAGCCTGAGGTGGACGTGGGCCCAAGATGCCAGAACCTGGAGTCCTAGGTCCCATAGTCGGTGCAGCATCCCTAGGAGTCCAAGAAGAAGATGTGGGATATGGACAAGGAGGTGGCACGGGCCACTGTGACAGCCATTGGGCCCAGGAAGCCCATGGTTGCTGCTGCCAATTCGGAGCAGAGGGAGGAGTTTGCTGAAATTGTTGTTGGGCCGGCCCAGTTCTCCCTTTGTTAGAATTTTTAGGCCCCTGCTTCTTACCTTTGTAATTCATAGAATTACGAGAGTTGTTGCCTTGGCCAGAAGAGTTGGTAGAAGTATTATCACTCCCGTGCTGTCCGCCGGTGGTAGTGACGAGAGCTATCGGAGGACGGTTGCCGGCCCCACCTTCCCTTGCAAAACGATTTTGGATGGTTCGTTCCGCAAGTTTGAGGCAAGAACGGCAACTTTCAAAGGTGGGCAAAGGTTCTTGATTTGTATGAAATCCACCGTACCGTAGTATGCTTCGGGAAGACCACCGGTGAGTTTGAGAACAAGGCGACTATTGGGAACCGGAGCATCAACATCAGCAAGACGATCGGCCAAAGATTTGATGTGATTACAGTAGTGATCAATGGACGAGAACTTCTCGAAATCGAGATCGGACAACTCTTCCTCAAGATGAGTTGCACGAGATGCCTTATTATCTTGGAACATGGACTTGAGATGAGACCAAGCCCCTTAAGCAGTGTCGTTCTTCAGTAGAATGGCTAGAAGAAGATTGTTGGATATAGTGTTATATATCCATTGAAGAACAGCGGCATCAAGGTGCTTCCATAAGGACAAGTCGGCAGCCTTAGATTGCTCATAGGCAGCCACCTCCTCGGTTGACGTAGGAGGTATGATGTGTTCATACATATCACGAACCCTAACAAGAACTTTAAATAGAGCAGCCCAAGAATGATACATACTAGTCTCGGTGTCCAACTCGACAGGAACGAGGGACTTGACATTGGTAATTTTCAATGCGGGATGGAATTTTGGGAGAGAAGAAGAAGACATAGTGCAACGGAAGAGATAGAAAGAAGGAGGCTGATTTGTTAGGGAAGAGATGAAGCCAAGGTCGGAACCTTAATCTAATACCATGAAAGATTGTATGATGTAATTGCTTTCCTATTTCATTAGAATGAAGTGAGTTATATACACAGCATATAAGAATAATCATCCTTGATTTTAGTAGAGGATTACGCTGACGTTTGACTAAACTAACAGAATACTAGCTAAGCTATAATTAGGGGATTTACAAGAAATTAGCTAGGCTAGAATAAAGGGATTGATATACAACTAAATCAATCCTTAACAAACTAATGAATATACATAGGATAATATAATAAATATACATAAATAGAATATATATCCATATATTCTAACAGAAGATTATCATGTGATTACACTAAGATCGGATTATTGAGTACAGATCATCAAAAGGTGCGTGAGATTTTCCCTTTTCATTTTTCCAATTATATATACATAGTGATTTGCATTCATTCTCTTTTTTTACCCTTTATCAACCATTCGTTATCAATTTATAAGGTGATCATCTTATGACCCGAATTGTCCAATAGCTAAGCTTACGATGAATCAATATTTGTAAAGGTTGTGTATTAATTGAAAAATATTTAAAGCTCGCAGTTGGGGTTAATTAAAAAATTAAAGTATTTTTTACTTAGAGTGTGTTCTTTTCAACTTATCTGAATTTAACTAAATTTATCTAAACTTATTTCATAAGAGTAAAAAATAATAAGTATGTTCTTTTCAACTTATCTTACTAACTTACTAGATAGCACTTTATGCACGCGATGCGTGCGGTGAAGTGCCAACGTGCCATTGTTATATTTTTACAAATTAATTATGAGTCTTAATTAGTTGATAAAATACGCATGATCTTGACTTACATAAATCAAAATTATGAATTGTACCTCAATAAAATGAGAATATAATAATAATTATTATTATTCCAACATGTTTAGGTAGAAAGAAACTGTATATATTTTAGTTGATAATAAATTGATGAAAAAAATGCTTTAATTAGTTTGTTTATATGAATTTATTTTTTAGGCATACATTTCTCCTTTAGCACAATAATTGAGTCAAACTTTCCTTATTACACATAATTATAAGGAAAAATTCACATGAATAATCCCACCTTTTGGTGGTCTTCCCTCAATAATCCGATCTATGACAAATCTCAAAATAATCCAAGTTTTGATGCTAATCTTCCCCAAATGCACTAAATGAAATGTTTACCTGCTAATGAAGGTTTAGCCTTAATTTTCAGCAGGTTAATGTATTTTTTTGCTATTTTTAATACTTTTTAAAATTAAAAAAAACACTCAAGTCTCTCTTCACCACAAACCACCACACAACCTCATCACCGCCCAACCTCATCACCGCCCAAACCACCACAAACCCCACCCAACCTCATCACCGCCCTCCTCTTCTCCCTCCATGGTTCGTTGCGCCACCACACAACACGAGTTACCATTCCCCTCCCCCTGCCACCCCTGCCACCGACCACYGCGACAACCATCTACAACCAAAACACACAACAGCAAAAACATCACCCACCTCCAATTATTCTTAATCACCACTTCGAATCCCCTTTCGCAAACCACAATAACCCCTCCCCCTGCCACCCCTGCCACCGACCACCGCGACAACCCTTTCGAATTCCTCAGCTCCCCTGCGATTTCACTCGTGGGTTGTGAGTGGCGACTTGGGCGTGTGGTCGCGATTTGACCGGTGGTGGCAATTTGGCTGGCGGCGGTGGCGAGTTGAATGGCGGTTGTTGCTGCAACTTAGGTGAGGGGACGGTGGTGGTGGGTGTTTAACGAGGGAGAGGGTGATTAAAGGGTTTTTTTATTTTTTGAAATTAGTTAAATAAATAAATATATAAATGAAAAGGGAGGGAGAGGGTTTTAATTACCTGATCAACAGGTAATCGGTAAATTAGTGCCTTTAGGGAAGATTAGCATCAAAGCTTGGATTATTTTGGGATTTGTCATAGATCGGATTATTGAGGGAAGACCACCAAAAGGTGGGATTATTCATGTGAATTTTTCCTAATTATAAATTAAGAAGTGATTGGAAACATTTTATGTATGTTTTGTTTTTGTTAAGTAAGGGTAAGAAAGTTTTTTCAAGGGGGACACCATTGCTCATCCCTTGGCTTATATAATAGACATTACGTATCTAATTCAATAAATATAGAAAATAAGTTAGAAAAAACATAGTCATAGGCATAGTGACTTGTGACTTGGTATGTAGTAGGGTTTGCTCCTACATTGCATGTTTCCAAATGAGGAATAATGATCAAACACACTGCAATTAAATCAAGGGAAAATTGTTGAAAACTACCTAAGTTACAATGTTTTTTGCGAGAAACTACCTAGGTTAGAAAACCTATGACAAAACTACCTAAACTAGCCTAAAGTTTGTTGACCACTACTTAGTTTGGTTTTCAGGCATTGAATAATGTTTTCAGGTGACTTGAAGTCACGTATTTTGCATGTGACCCGATTTTCCCCATTTTGCTTGTTATCTCCCCAATTTTCCTCCCATTAACTCCTAATTAAACACTAATAATCGGAGGAAATTAAACACTAAACAAAAACTAAATCCTAATCCGCCAATTAACCCCACCTCAATAAACTAAATCTCACAATCACCACCATCTACCATCTTGTCTCTCCTCCATTCTCTCTATCATTTTAAACTACCACCTTTATCATCTACAAATGTTACTTTCTCGCTCTTCAATATTCACAACCTCTTTCTTTCTCAACAATTCCACCACTATCAACATCTTCTCTCTCGAATCTCCATTGCCACCTGCGCTACCATTATGATTTCCTCTCACTATCATGGCCACCATTGTCGTTTTTTCTTGAATCTGAAGGATTGATGAAAAATCATGGTTCGATTACTTGGGTTATTCGAGGATTTGGGTTACTTTAATTGGATTGTTCGTGATTTTTTAGATCGTGGGATTTGGGTTATTCGAAATTTGCAATTTCAACAAGATTTGGGTTTGTTCCTTGTAGTTTGTTTTGRGTTTTTTTTGTTGTTGTTACTAAATTTTTTGTTTAATTCTTTGTGGTTGTTCAATTTGTTTGTTGGAAAGACGAAAAAAGGTTGTTGGAGGAAGCGAGAAGAAGAGGGAAGGAAGTTTGAATTGTATGGATTTGGATTATTCGAAATTTGTCAACGCTTGAAAATCATTGTCTATTAAAAATATACTCCCTCCGTTTTTTTTAAATGTTCCATACCATTTTGGAACGGTTTTTAAGAGTTAATTGAGTTGAATAAAGTAGCTGAGTGAGTTGGGTAATAAGTTGAATAAGTTAGGTAAAAGATTAAATGTGTGAATAAAATTTTATGGGAAATAGTAATTTTGGGTGAATAGATTGGGTAAAATAATGAAAGTTGACTTTAGAAATGAGTAATTTATTAATGTTAGAGTAAATAAAGTAGGTAAAAGGTAAAAAAGTTATTTTTAGATTGGTTTGGAACATCTATTTGAAAACGGCCCAAAGAGGAAAGTGAAACATCTAAAAAAACGGAGGGAGTATATATAAATTATCTAGTAAAAGGCAAAAGCTAACGAGCGCCCCGGAGCGTTAGATAACAAAACTAAAAGTAGAAATATTAAATGAATATAAACATTAATTACACCGTTTGACGTGTGATTTTGGCATAAATTCCAACATTTATACCATTTTAGGAAATATATTTAGTTTTTATCTAGCACCCCGGGCGTTCGTTAGCAGTATCGCTAATAAAAAACTACACATTAAGACTAATGACAAAATCTTAAATAAATATTCTATTGATTATGCTTATGAAGATATTTCATTTTTACACAATGTATTTCCTTGTACCCTAAAAAACAAATGCACAGATTAAAGTGGAACGTTGAGAGTAATAGCTTGCTGATGGTTCTTATTGTTCTACTTATCTATAGTTATAATTTATTTATCTTCTTTTTTGGTTTAAAAAACCTATGTACAACTTACTATTAGAATGACAATGCTTTATACCACCCTAGCTTAATACACTTCCAAATTCCAAATACACAAAAATTAATGTCATTAATATTTAACTAAAATTTATATGTAAGGGTTATGTTACATAGGGTTGTGTATAAAAAATTAATTAATACTCCCTGTGTTCCGATTTATCTTTTATTTACGTTTATAAAATTGTCCGTCAATTAAGGGAAACTAGTATTTAACAAAATATGTTGGTATTACTTGGAAGTTATATTATTCTTTTAATTTGTTTGAGATGTGTGTAGTAAAATTAAAGTTAATCTTTTTCTATTTAAAAATGAATGGAGGAGATAAGTTTGGACGRAAAATCGAGAATAATGAGTAGATAAATAAGAAATAATATGAGATATTTTAGGAGTACAAGTAATACTAATAGATAAAAAAGTAAACGTAAACAATAAAAGGGAACACAAAAAAAAAATAAACGTAAAAAATAAATTGGAATAGAGAGAGTACATCTCTATTATATAAGGGGAGAGGGGAGGAAGATGGTGTCCCCCTTCTTAAAATACGATTGTACCCTTGATGAATTGATGTGGCTAAAAGACTTTTGATACCCTTAAGGTCTTAATACGGAGTATAAAAAATTATTAATTTATGTGCTTAAATTACCCAAAATAAAGAATACATTTATTATGTGACTTAATTAGTTAGTGAAAAAATTCAAAAAACTATGATTTTTATTCCAAATTGAATTAAAACATATATGGAATATATTTTGAATTCAAGTCATAGTTTATTTTTTTTTTTTATGGGCAAGTCATAGTTACATACAAATTAGTTACAACAAAATAAATCGTATGACTAATTATTAGATATAAATTATTAACATCAAATATTTCTTATATATTTTAATTAAATACATATACTATATAATTATATTTAATCAATCGCAATTTTCATAGGTCAAGCACGCATCGCGTGCACATAATTACTAGTTTCTATTAGTTAAAACAAGTTAAGAAAATAAGATAATATTGAACAATAATCAAGGTAATAAATATTTAATTTAATTTTTCCTTTSTATTTCAACCACCTTATACAATGTACGGAGTACATATAGCTCTACAGAGATGCATATAGTTTTTTTTCCTTGATCAAAATATGACAATAAGATGACCGAAATTGTATGTGGAGCTTGGTTCATAAGCATGATTGAGAAAGCATAAAACAGAAAATAATAATAATAATGAGATGGAGTTTATTAAACGATAACATGATCAGTAATTAAGCAGATGATGATGAGTTTCTTTGTTGACATCATTGTTAACTTTTCCTTTTGTCAATAATGGGGATCATAATGCCGGTAATTATGACTGTGGTAATTGGGAATCTGTTAAAAAGAATAAATAAAAAGTGACAAGAGCATTAAAAGGAGCAAACAAAAAGAAGATACGAGTTAAAATTCAACACAAAAGAATAAAGATAAAGATACTGCTCTACTCTCGCAAGTCATTTTCTTTATCATGTATGCCTTCCCGCACATGCAAAACCCTGTTCGCTTTTCTCTCCAACATTACTCCATTTCACCTAAAATTGCTACGTCACAACATATTGTATGCATCACGTGCACAATAAATTTATTGTGCATTAAATATATACTTAGTGAACCTTTATATCAATATAGTGACTTATTTTCACTTTACATCAATATAGTGATAAATAATAAGGGTTACTATATTGATAAAAAAAGATTACTATATTAACCAAAAAGGTCACTATAATCTGATACACAATAAATTTATTGTACATCCAATATACCTAATACTTTGTCTTTCTCCATTATGCTCATAACTTAAAATTTTTCATTTTTTAAAAGGTTTTCATTTGTGTTCTTAAAAAAATAATTAAAAATTCTCATTTGATTGGCTATGGGCATGGCCTATGGGTAATAGGTTATGGAGTTAAGTTAAGTTTATATGTTTTTATTTAATTATAAAAATGTAAGTAAATAAAACAAATTTATGTAGGATGATCTCATCTAATACTAAATAAAACAAATTTATGTAGGATGATCTCATCTAATACTAAATAAAACAAATTTATGTAGGATGATCTCATCTAATACCTGTCTCTTATACACATCTAGATGTGTATAAGAGACAGACCTAATACTGTCTCAAAAATAGTTTGAATTATAAACGATTTAAATTATGTGTTAAAAATTATATAAGTATTTAGAGACAAAATGTATTTAAAAACGAGCGTAATTGTCATAGCATTTAAACTAAAAAAAACTAAGAAAGTATTATTCAATTCAATAACTTGTTAGCTTTGACTAATTGTGTTCAGAAATTAAAATATGATTTCCAATTTAAATAGAATTAAAAAGTATGTTGTGAGCTCAATTTTATAGGTAAATATTTGCATGTTCCTTTAAATTCAAAATTTCTTTCAGATACTTACAATGACATTGTTTAAATGAAAATTTTCATTATGCACTGAACTCTATAATTTAAATAGAATTAAAATAAACACCCTCAATTGCATTTGAGAGTGAAATTCAAATAATCATTGATTAATATCATCACATACTTAAGCACTTAAAATTGAGCCATAATATATCATTTTTAATGAAACATTGATAACCTTTCTCTAAATAATAATGTTGTTTATTATCTTTTTAAAATACAATTATTAGAATATTAGACACCAAAATTTCTTTGCTATTAGAAGACAATTGCAAAAGAAAATAGTCCAAGGTGAGTGTCCATATCAGTCATTAATGAGAAGAAGCAACGAAAAGCAAAAGAGGCAATTTGCCAATGCAGGCACTGAAACCCTTTTTCACAGCTTTTTTTGGCACAGAACATGCCCATTTCCAGACGACACAACAAAACAAATACATTTTGTCAGCCACTCACACATCTCTCCTCTTCTATTAATGAATAAACTCATCATATGTAATTATGTATGTAGTTCAAAAATTAAAAATAATTAAAAAACAATATACGATGTACATTTGATTAATTAAGTTCATTCAATACATACTAAACCTAGCTACTACCTGCGTTAATGAATATTCTAAGCAGGAAAAAACATACATGATGATGATGATAAGATAATAATAGCTAGTTCAAATCTTTAACAAAAGTGGTACTTTTATATGTACACAAAATCACTTAATAATAATAATAATATACTTTAGAGATATAAGAGACAAAATCCCACTTCTAACACTTGAAAAAGATTTCAAACATTCATTTTCTTTTTCCTTTTTTTTTTCTACTAGCTTGATTAATATGAAGGAGAAGGTGGCATGAGATTCAACCCAAGATCATGTTTACCCAATACAAAACGAGCCTTGAAGTTATTCTCAAGCGTTTGATCAGGATGCAGTCGCTTCTTAGACTGAATTGGTACCCCAAATAGCTTAGTCTTGCAGTTTTCATTATCTTCCAAAATACCCACAACATTATTGCTGTTGTTGTTGTTGTTGTTGTTACCTTTCTTAATAAACTGGCTCAAATTGGAACCCTTTTGATGCACCACATTTGTCGCAGTCGCGTTCGCAGAAGCAGCCTTAGAAGTAAGCAATGAAGGAGACGAACAAGGGTTGTTGTTGTTGTTGTTGTTGTTGTTGTTGTTGTTGTTGTTGTTGTTGTTGTTGTTGTTGTAAAAATGAGTTGGGTTAACAGGCTTAACATGGTTCTGAACAAAGTAGATGATATCATTATAAAGCTTCCTCATATGAGCAAGCTCGTTGACAAGCATAGTGTTGGACCGCCTCAGCCGCTCATTGTCCTCGGACAGAGTCGCGAGTGTGTCGCCGAAATTAGTTTTGTGAGACGAGCAGGAGGGTGGGGAGGAGTAGTCGATATCGCAACCCGTATCGGATGAGGACTGCGGGGGCGAGAGGCTGCTGACGCGAGTGGCGTTTGCGAAGAATGATGGGTGGAAGAATGCGGTGTTGGAAGGGTGGCTGAAGTTTAGGTGTGTGGTGGTTGAGCCGGTGGTTGTAGTGGTGGTTGTTTGGTGGGGTTGGCCTGTTTTTCTGCGGTGGATTTCGCAAAGCAAGTGTTTTTCGCCTTTTTTGAAGAAATCGTTGGCGAACTCCCATCTGTCTGGTACTATCTTCCTGAAACCCTGTTGTACAACAACAACAACAACAACAAATGTGTATATCAGTGTTTTGAAAAGGGGTTTCAGCATTACACCAGAAATAGAACTAAAAAGAAAACACAAAACAGTGTAATAAATGCAACGTGAGACTGATTATATTACCATTTACCAACATTCATTTTTTATTTTTGTAAATATATAAAAAGCATAATAGTATTATACTTTCAGAAGGTATTGTATGCATCAGATGTACAATAAATTTATTGTGCATCAAGCATATAGTGACTCTTTATATTAATATARTGACCCTTTATATCAATATAGTGACTCATTTCACTTTACATTAATATAGTCATAAAAAATAAGGGTCACTATATTGATAAAAAGGGTTACTATATTAACCAAAAGGGTCACTATAATCCGATGCACAATAAATTTATTGTGCATCCGATGTACCTAATACTTTGTCTTATACTTTAACCAAAAAGGGCAAAAAAAAGGAGCTTTTTTTTTATGTTTGCATTAGTAAAAAAAAAGGGGAAAATTAAAGATAATCAAACAATGAAAGTTAGATGATTGATAAATTGAGAACACCAATGTACTATTCTCCTACAATCATACTATAATCCAAAATAATGTATAAAATATTAAGTTCAAAAAAATATTAAGTTAAAAAATATTGCATTCCATTAAAAGCATAAAATGCACTTAAAGAATGTAAAGAAGAATCAAAAGCTGGAAATCAGATTTTAATGGAGCACATATGTAATATGTTGTTGATTATTATGTTTGCATATGTTCGTTAGATTGCCACCATCGTTTTATTTAAAAGTTAAAACCATACACATTGTGCTATTATCCTAAAACCCTTGCGAGATTGATAAAGTAGTTGGAAAATGAAGAAAGAGACACATACATAAGTGTTAAGCTGTCTGACAAAACTAGAGAAGTTATTGTGCTTGAAGTAATTAGGAAGAAGGTCGCGAGCGAATTCAGGGGGGCGCCAGACGACAAATGTGGAGTCATCCTCACCCCACGACACGATGTGATCCGTAGCGGGGTCGTCAACCAAGTGATAGGTTTTCGTAAGGAAAGGCGCCGGCACCGACTTACTGGTGTCGAGCGACAGCATAATGCCGTCGCAATTGTCGAGCATAAGCGCCATTAATAACCCAGAAAGAACAATTATGATGAGTAGCAAAGAGAGTGAGTGAGTGAGTGAGTGAGTGAAAGAGTGAGTGAGTCAAGTGTTTGGTTTAACCGTTTATGGCTTGGTGAACAAGGAAAAACAAAAGGAGGAGAGAGTCCAGAGAGAGGTGGGGTGGTTTTTGAAGAGAGTGAGAGAGAATAAATGTGTGTGGGATGTCTGTCGTTTATAGGACTGCGAAAAATAAGGGGTTTTCAAGGCAAACCCGTGACTTGGTTTCTGCACTATAAAAGAAAGCCAAGAGAGAAAAGAGATGGTGTTTTTTTTTTTTAAATCTCTCTTAAGCTAAATTTCATGAAAAATATTTTTGGGTGTATTGGTTTGATGATAAATTCATCGAATTTTTCTTCATATATGTCATGGATCACTAGCTTGTTACTAGGGATGTAAGCGGTAGGTGGCGTGGCGGGGATGAGGATTAAAATAATACCCACTATGGGAATGGGGATGGGAATGGTTAAATAATTTATATTTAATCATTCAAAATTACCAATTTCATCTATCAATAATTAAAAAATCAAAATTAAGTTTATAACTATCTTTTAAATGTTGTTCAAGTAAAAAAAAAATTGACTAGTGCAAAAATATTTCTAGGTGATTTTGGGGAGGAGATTAGGTAGGTATGAGACAGGGATTCAGTGAGGAAGGATACCCAAGTGGCCTGGGTGGTGAGGCAGGGATGGTTTATAATGTTGACTTAGTGTGGCTGGGATAGGGATAAGGCAAAACCCGTCCGCCTCGCCCCAGTTGCATCACTACTTGTTACTCTACTTTTCTAATTCTATGAACGTGGAGGTAATCATCCTTCCTTGTATAATGCAGATGCAGTCTGCAGATTCTATCGAAACTATTATAATGGAAGTCCTTTATAGCTTTTCAATCTTGCTTGTCCTAGACTTCAATTTTATTCCACACTTGACTTAATTTCCTTTATTTTACATTCTTTATCCTTCATTTATGATCTTAGGAGCCATTTTTACTTTAGTGAGATTATCTTTATAATCAATAACCAAAGGAGCAGCCTAGCCCCCTACCGAACAAAAAATAATATTGGGCGGTTGACTTGTTGATAAAGTGCAAAATCACCTTAACAGAGCGTGGTGGTTATTTTGCTAATTGGCTTCTATGATGATCGATTGCGACTCACTTATGGTTTCAATTCATAAATTGTAATGCTTTTAATTTGTTGTTTTTGGCAGTTGGCTTAGTTATTTTGGTTTACTACCTTAAAATTAACACAATACTTGGTATATTGCTATTGTCAATTTCCCTATTTGTTATGTTTAATTAATTTATATTTGGAAAATCTACAATTGGCTATTTGGTCAACTTTGGAAAGGTTGTATGGGGAAGTTGATACAGGTAAGAAAAAGTATGTGACTGGAAACTGGTTAAGGTTTTCAAATGGAGGATACCAAGCCTTTAATGAGACCTTATTTTTGCTAAATTGCTACTAAATGTGGGGGTTAAGATTGTCCTTGATGTTAATAGAGTTGTCTCGTCCCGTAATGGGGAATTTGTAGGCTAGGGTTATGTTAGCATTGGTGATTGGTCCTTTTGTTTTTAAGTATGTTCCCAATTTTTCCTCTATTAATAAGACTAAATTTTCTACTTATATTGTTGAGTCTTTCTCCTTCGCATGGTCGTTTGGGGCATGTGAGGGTTAAGTCTATTAATTGGATGAAATGAACTCGTTTCCTAATCTGTCGGAGAAGAGTTAGATAAGTGTGATGTGTGTATAGAATCGAAATTCGTGTGAAAGCCATATAATAAGGTTGTGATAGAGCGTGTTTCTGATTTGCTTGAGCTAGTTCTCACTAACCTGGCTAACTTTAAGAACTTGGAAAGCAAGGGGAGTAAAAGGTAATACGTAATGTTCATCGATGAATACTCTAGGTATTGCACAGTTTACTTGTTGCGGTCCGGGGATGATGTTGAGTCCAAGTTCTTGGTCTATCAAGCAGAGATCGAGAATCAGCTTGATCGAAAGATCAAGAAGCTAAGGTTTGATAGAGGAGAAGAGTGTATGAGTCTTTTACTCTGAAGGAGGTGTGTGAGAGGGAGGGCATTGTTCATGAGCTCTCGACTCCTTACATTCCTCAACAAAATGATGTTGTAGAGAATAGTGCGGTTCACAAGATCATGGCTTTGAGGGACTATTCAGTTTCTGGGTCTCGTGATGCTGATGAGTTCTTAGAAAATCTTTTTCCCTTTAGAAGAAAGGGAGATTCGAGTGTTGCTAACGTTGTTGTGATTGCTCCCATGGAGCAGGATAACCTTATTACTACTGAGTCATTGTTTGTGTAGTAGCAAGCTGCTACTAGTGCTCCTACTTCCATAAAGCTTAGAAGGAGCAAGTGACGGAGGACTAAAACAAGTTTTGATCCAGATTTTGTTGTTTGGGTTGCGAGTCTGTTCGAGGTAGCGATTCGGTTTCTTTTGTGGCTTCGTCTCTGGTGGGTTTGTGTGGTGTATTTTTAGGCGACTTCAACGGTAGGTTGAGCTTATTGGTTCTTAATGGTATGCCTAGTTAGACAYCTGTATGAGTGTGGAGCTTTGGCAACTCCAATTGGAGGTGTATGAATACTTCAAATGATCTCACTAGAATCCCAAGGTTGGCCTGGGTTAGCCACGTGTGTAGGTTTGTACACGCTAAAATTGATCATAGATGTTTACTTAAGTTCGAAGCGATGAGTATGTTGCCGGGTTCCTCCCCTTGGTATGAAGTTCAAGAGTCCTTTAATTTGCTTCATGCTTAAAGTGGACACCCCACTCCACTAAGTGTTAGTTCAATTTTCTTGACACTAACATTTAAGCTCTTAGCTTCTCTTACTGCTCAATWCTYGTGTGAGGTTACCAATAATATGTCTTAGTGGGGGACTTTCGGAGATTAGCTAATCAAGTAAGCCATTTTGGATGTGAGTATTCTTGTCCCACATTGGTAGTTTGACTAGGTTATTTTTATTGGAGTTAACACACACACACACACACACACACACACACACACACACACACACACACACACACACACACACACACAAACACACACACACACACACACACACGTACTCTTATCCCACATTGGTAGTTTGGCAAGGTTTTCCTTATTGGAGTTATATATATACTTGTCCCACATTGATAATTTCTTAAGGTTTCTTTTTGTTGGAGTAATATATATTTGACCTCTCTAATTCATAGAAGATATAAACAGAAACACCTAGAGTATTGAGTAGCACTTAAGGAACTACATCCTTAAGTTTGAGTGCACGTTTTTGGGCCATTGTATTAACCTTAGGGGGCGATATGTCATTGACTCTGCACTATGTGTTGGCGGGATTTGCTTCTAAAACAGTGGTTTCCATACCACATCGCAACAATTGGTAAATTTGTTTTTGTTTATGTATTGTTTTTTGTTCTTGATTCGAATTGTTTGATATACATTAGTCTTTTATTTCCTACAATATGATCCATTAACACGAAAGTTAAAGCTTTCCGTTAATACAAAAGTTGAACCTGGTGGTTGATGCTCAGTCACAAGACAATCTCAAGGATTCTCAACCAAAAGATTAAAAGATGGTTGAGACCTCAGTCCGAACTTGAGCTGTCAACTCCATTTTTCGACTCAAGCATGTCTTACACCCAAACACACCCTCACACATCTACAATTTGACGATTCCACTACTAGAATAAGAAATTTTTTTATTAGGTCACGCTTGATACGAGGTTAATGTATTAAAAGGTAATAAAAGTAGTTAAAATTTCGGAAAACGAAGAATAAACCATGCGAGCTAAAATATTGATGGAGGAATAATGATTTTTTTAATTAAAAAAGGAAGAGATAAAGTAATTATTATCCCAAAATGAGGTAACAATTACCTTATGATGGAGGTGTGTAACTATCAACTATGTTGAAAATTTTGATATGGTCCATTGTGAATGAACTACCACAAGCATTAGTAAGCAGCCAATAGGATTGCAGCAAGTGTCCCTTAGAAGTCAGTGGTTAACTAACCGTTGTTATGGCAAGCAGTTGGGTAATTAAGGAATTTTTTTTTTGATTTTCTAATATCTCAAATTATCTAATCATTTAATTTCCTTAATAATTTAGAAAATATGAAATTAAATCAAGTTTTATTTTCTTAATTTTGATAAAATAATTTCAAAAATTACAAAAACATTTTTCGAAAAATATGTAATATTAATTTTCGAATATCCTGAATTTAATATTAAGATGCTTTTGTTCGACACTATCCACAATCTAGAATGTCATATTAGAATAATTTTAATAATGTCATTGATGCATCTATTCAAGAACTCCATTGGTGGACTTCGAACTTTGATATATAAATAAAAACGCACAAAAATAACGGTCAGTAGATCGAATGGAATAATTTTGTTGATTTTTGGGTATTTTATCGAGAATTATCATCACCCTATCACCTATGTCGTTGGTCGACGACATTAATGAAGTTTTAACTCATATGGCCCAAGGAAGAAGAAGACGAAGGTTGATGGTAATTGCTACACGTTTAGGGCTGATTTGCGTCAAATTCCTTTTTAGATCATGACCAAATAAGTATTTTGGTCATTACCAACATATTTGGTGGACATAACCTACCTGACTATATATAACAAAAAAAACTTAAGTTTTCATTGGCTAGTGACAAATCTCTTTTAACTTCCACGATCTACTACATATCATCTTATGTCAAAATTTCCTATTAATAAGCAACCTAATAAATATTCTTGTCAAAATAACATAAGGAAAGTGGGAAATAAATATCAAAATATAACCTTTCACTATAATTATGTTTATTTTCCTCCAAAAATATAGTTAACTTGTTTCTATTTTGCTTATATCCCTCCAAAAATTATTCTATCATATATTTACACATATATACTAATTCAAATTTATTTGAAAATATATCACTTTAAGGTAATGATATTTATTATCTGAAAATATATTACTCCATGCCAAGCGTAACCTTTGCTAAGTCACGAACGAAGGTGACTAAGCCATCACAAGCCTTAGGCTCTGTTTCTTTGGATTGAACTGCAGCTGAACTGAACTGAACTTAACTTAACTTAACTAAATTAGATTGTCCCACACTAGCACTTCCACATAATAACTCTACCAAGGGTGATCCTATTATAGGAATAGCGTCCGGTACTCCCGTACAAATATTTTATGAGAGAATGATATTTTAGTTTAGGTAACTGAACTAAACTTAACTTAATTTAACTGAATTGAACTAAATTGAACAGAACTTATGTACTACGAAAATAAGTTCAAATAAACAGTGCCTAATTAAGGAACCGGTTTAAGCATTGATCATGTTAATAATAAAAAATTGCGGTGATAATAATCCTTTAATTTGTAAAATATGGTTACTTCGTAACTCCTAAGTCCTAATCATATCTATCAAGAAGAACTTATAAAGGAAGAACATCAAATATTTAAATGTGTTTCTTTAAGTATGCACCAATCGTTATTTTATTATATGATGGTCTCATAAATATCATCAATTAGATAATGCCAACAACTACTGTGATATGTAAAGAGCATGTGATATTTAACTAGGGAAGTGGTGTTTAACCTTATTATGTCTTGTTTTTGAACCAATTTCTTCTCGAAATCACAAATTTTACAGTATACGATACTATAATAAGACAAAAATTAACGAGCATCGTCAATGCGTTAGGTAAAATAACTAAAAATGAAAATAATAAATAAATTTAAATATTGATTAAATCTGATTAAATTGCAAATTTAACATATTTTCCAAGATTAATATGAAGTAATAACAATTTAGAAAATATATATAGTGCTTATTTAGCGTCCCGGGACACCTGTTAACAAGATCGTGATTATTAATATTATTGTATAAGTATTAGTAGAACAGTAGAAGATCTGCATGCACAGATTTTGGAAGAAGGTATCGTCGTTTGTCATGTGATTACGTGAGCGTCGAAGAAAAACGCCAAGGATATATTATAGGGGTTTGTGAAAGAACCATTTGTAATGTTATGTTATAATGTTATGTTTTGTCGTAGAATAAAGTGTCGTATTTGGGTGTTCCATTTTTTGCACAACTGATTTTAGAAAATTTTAGAATAGAAGAATCTTCTAAGTTTGTAAGATAAGAGTAAAGTTATATTTTATCAAGCTGAAAAGTTAACACATTTAATTTAAGTGGTCATCTCTTATACTAGTTAGGTTATTTCTTCTGTTCTTTAACAATAGGAATAATGTGCAATCCTAAACACAAGGGTTTGATAATTGTGATAGATGATAAAGATAATTGATTACTTTTTGTCGATTCGTTTTCATTTCAAATTATAAGAGGGAATTGTAATAGAAATCTTTTGATCTTATTATAGGAATATCAATTATAATTTAGTATGATTTTTTCATTATGTTGAATTGAAGTCAGACCGTTTCAAAAACTAACAAATTTGAACAAAATCATCAAATAAAAATTTAATTACGGAGTAGTTAGAATTGTTAAAACTTGCCAACATTGTTTATAAAAAATTTAATTTTTATAAGCAAGGTTATGATGTGTAAAAAATGCAAATAGCTAGAGGGTTTGTCATTGAGTTTGTTTTTGGATTTCGAGGTTTGAAAGTCAAACCCCTTATTGTGTGGTATTTTATGGGGTTTGAAAGTGAGGAGAGACATGGAAGTGGTTTGTATTTAGTGAGGTGGAATTTAAGTGCGGTATTGAGTGTAAAAAAAATGGAAAATAAAATCAAAATAGGTAAAATTTATAGTTTTTATATAAAGATAAATGTAAATATATAGCCATGTTTGGATACTAGCTTCTCAACTAGCTTGTAGCTGGTAGCTTGTCAATTTGGTCAAACAACTAAGAAACATGTTTGGTTAGTAGCTTTTCAACTAGTTTTTCAGCCACAAGCTACAAGCTACTCCAACTAGCTTGTCATCCTTAGCTGTTGGCTGTTCATTGAGCAAATTTATCCTCAATTATTCTCAAATTCTACCATTTAACCAAGCAACCCTTTTTTATTATATGACTATAAAACTTAGGAAAAAAAAGAGGTTAAGCAAGCCAAGAACAAGAAGTAGCAGGCAACAAGGTGTAAGAGGACGCACCACCGAAGAAGTTCAGAAGTTTAATTTCATTCCTTTTTTTTTTCATAACTTATATCCTTTAGATTATAGATTTGTTGCATGACTACGAAGTTGATGAAAGGTCTTCAACCGTGTTCATTCTTCACTACGAAGTTGCATTGAAAGGTCTTTTGGAGTTCTAAAAGCTTGGTGGAAGAATTTGGACAGAATGCCAAGATACTCATTCAATGATCAAGATAGAATCATTCAATTTTATTTGGAGTTCTTAGTATGTAATGTCTCTTAAGGAGTGGTAGTTTATTATAGTTTTATTGAATATTAATGTCAACAACGTCCTCATTACAATATATAAAGACCTTTAACCCATTTGTGCAACATTGATTATTAGTAAAGGAAGAAAAATGATATACGCAACCCTTAGGGCTGCATATAAGCATTAAAATCTTTGTTAAAATGGTAAGTATTAATAGATTTATATTAAAATTGCACAGAATTTGATGTCATAAATGTTTACTTTTTTTAAAACCTTCCTTTTTTGGCTTCTTATATGCAGCCTTAAGGGYTGTATATATCATAACCCATTAATTATAGCTTATTATAACTCTATATTATTCTGGCCTTATACCTTATTATGTTTCATGTCCTAATATTTCCTTTATGGGTTATGATATATACAGCCCTTAGGGCTGCATATAAGAAGCCAAAAAAAAGGAAGGTTTTAAAAAAAGTAAACATTTATGACATCAAATTCTGTGCAATTTTAACATAAATCTATAAATACTTACCATTTTAAGCAAGAATTTAATGTTTATATGCAGCTCTAAGGGCTGCGTATATCATTTTCCATAATTAATTTGTAATTAGTAGCAAATAAAAAAAGTAAGATATTATTAGTAATAAATTATAAACAATTACAGATAAAAAAAGAAAAAATAAATAATTGAGTGAAAAAATTAATGCCTATTATAGTAATTTTACACCATAGCAGCTAATAGCCAACAGTTGAATTTACCAAACATGTTTTTACACGACCATCTATCAATGACAACCAACAACTACCAGCTTGTCAAACCAGCTAAGGGTTCCAACCAATAGCCAACAGCTTCCAACCAGTTTCCAAACAAGGCCTATATATTGGGTCCCAACTACAAACTCCAAAAAAGTTTAAACTATTGTTAGTTAAAGATTTGTTATGGGAGGGGTTTTAAAGAAGATGAGGTGACATAAGTTCAAACCTCTTAGAAGCGTGAACTATTGTGAATGCTCTAAGTAAAATAATTTTAAGAAAGTAACATATAATCTTATTGTTGTTCGTGTTAAAATTACTTTATCTAATTGTTCATTTACACCCTTCAATTTCTTCCTTAAAATGTGTGTCGCTCGAAGACAAAGGTTTCCACTAAATGCAGTTTATTGTATATATCTAATGAATTTTTACTAAATAATGACTTAATAAGGTATTTTCTTTCCTTAACTATAATTTTGAATATTAACATATGAGAGATGAGATAATTACCAACCTTTAAAACAAAAAATCACCAATTGCAATCATGTTAGCTCGTTTCTATAATAATTATAGACAAATTATTGGTATTCTATCGCTAAATTAGAGAATTGTTTGTTATTAGCAACAAACATGATCCATCACTAAATCTGTCGTCGAGTACATATTGAGGCCGATTTTGACAATTAAAAGACGAATTATGTTCCTCGCTATAAAATGATTTTTTTGTATTGACTACCCATATATATTCTCCCTTTTCTATTAGGTGTTCCACTTTAAAATGTTACAAATCTAAGAGAAAGAACTTATATGTTTTACTTTTCAATAATACATATGTGCTCCCTCAGAAAAAGTAATGAAAAGACTCATGTGGTTATTAAAAATAAAGTAAGGGTATATAGGTAACTATAATATCATTAAATGCTAAAAAGAGTACTCAAACATCTAATTAACAACATACCAAAAAAGAAAGTGAGACAACTAATAAAAAACAAGGGAGTATAATTTACCAAGTAACATTTTAAACTACTAGTGTTACACGGCGCGCGCACGCGCGCCGTGTTCCACTTTATTATATTGATAAATTCTCGTTATTCTCGAAACAAAATTTAAGTGAATAATATTAAATGATGATAAAAGTTAAAARTTAGTATGGACAAGTAGTGTATTTGTAGATAAAAACCATCTAATTTTTTGGTTATACAATTTCATTGACAAAAATGATGTGTAATCTAAAATGTTGTATACAAATTAATAATGACATATCATAAAATAGCAACAATGAGTTGCAGTCATGCTTTGATGCACCGAACAGTGGTACTTCGTACTTCTTATGGTTAGCCATCCAACAATTTTCATTTTAGTAGTCTTCTTTCAATTGCAGCCTGCAGGTGCCGAAGGTCCCTATATGAACCGGGGCCATCCTGAAGATTTACCGGACCCTATACTCGATCAATACGAGCTTCATTGCATACTATAGCTTGCTGCCCTGCACATTCATAGTTAATAATAAGTAGTTCAATAGTCCATGTTAGTATTGAAAGTGTAACTCCTTTATTGCGGTTTTTTTAGTGTTTTCTTAACTCCAAAAATATAAATGATAAATCACAAAACAATTTTTTTACACTCAACAAAGTAATATCCTTATGTCCTAAGAAAGAAAAAAAATTACCCCGGTAATGTGTAGCCGAAACTTACCAAAATGCATAATATCCCTCAACTTTCACATTAAAAAATTWAACCTCACTAATAAAAAAATGTATGTCTCGTCACTGTATCTACTTAAAACAATGTTTCCGTTCATCATTTTTTTTTATGAGCGAACAAGATGTAATCTGAAAACAATAACCAAGCAATCAAGCCAGAGTCAAATTCATGCCTTCCTGCTGCAGGACAGACAGTTTTTTTCAGAGATAATGAGTAACGTCTAGTGTAGCTTAATATAATTAGACTTGGATTGATGTATCATATATACATGCATTTATAAAAATGCATGATCTTCAAGGCACATACACCGTGTCACGGATGCTCATAGACCTTAAAAGTACTATATTGCAGGTTCATTAGACCTTTATGATATAGCAGTTAGCTTTCATTTAGCTTCAAGATACATTAAGTTATTTACTTGAAGTTGGATCAAATGCTCATAGATACGCATATACCTACAGGTATAGAATTCAAAAGCGCAGGAACCAACAAAAACACAACGTACCTCCAACTCTTTCAAAGCTTTAGTTACCTGAAGCAGTTGCTCCTCCATAAGACATTTTTTCKTCATCAGACTTTCATAAGTTTCCTATTTAAAAATAAAAGAGGGTGGAGAAGCATGTTAGCTTGGCTCTGAAAAATAAAATGCGAAGTGATAAACTTGGTCACTGCAATAATTTGGTAATCAGATAAGTGATTTTGTTTAATTCTGACCTTTCCATTCATACTTCCAATCCTAACCCTCCCAAAAGATTGTGCACTATCCGACATCACCATGGCAATCGGATGCTCATTTTCATTCTTGGTTTGAAGCTCTGCCATCTGGCTGCTTACCCCACATAAAAATTAGATTATGACAAAAGAACAATTATAATCATTAATTATCCAATTCTAGAGAAAGAACTCGGATACTCAAATCATTAATTACCTTCTCATGTTGCGTAGTTCATCCTTGAGCATTTTTAGCTCTTTGCGACAATTGCAATCCGGAGAACTAATGCTATCTCCAAGTTTCCAACCAGGAGGTGGAATCCAGTAGGGATCATTAACCCCGGCCTCCTTCTGGAGGTTAGCAAGGTCAGCATTCTCAAGCCAGTACTCCATCTTACCATCATCATCACACCTACTACGAAGTCGATCTTTCCCATCAGGTGGCACCACTTTCCCTGCAAGATGCTTGAGCAGATGGTCTAACAGACCCGTATCACCAATTCTCTTCCTCGCTTCTTTCCTTAGAAAGAAACGAGATAATGGGTTGCCCTGTATTCCTCCATATTCTTTCAATACCTCCGCCAATTGTTTTGCAGCKGCCTCATACCTGCATTTTGCCATCAAATTACTTTCGAGGTGAACARCCTTGATCTAACTAAAAAGCAAGTTCTTGTAAATGTTACCTTTTAGTAGGCCACCTATCAACATACTCTTTATTGTTGTTTCCCTCGAATTCAGCTTTGACCTCAATAGCTTTTTCCTTGAGGACTTGTTYGGTCTTCTTGTTTCGAGAAGAGGGAGGTCTACCACGCTTCCTCTTCCTGCTGTATGGAATGATTTCTTTGACTTTAGTTTCATGGAATTCCTCCTCTTTCACACTTTCATTACCGTCCCCTGAAATCTTTACATCCATAAGGCCATTATCAAGTTCATAAGAGACTGGCCGATAAGAAACTTGCACCTGAGAACCCCATCCTTTGACTAAGCTGCTTTGCAGTTTGGAAAAGCATTGTCCATGCTTACGCTTATAGAAATCAAATCACTTCTTCGTTCACTTTCCTTATGTTTGCTTTTTTTTTCCGTTGCTCATACATTTCCATACCTCTTTGTCTCTCCTTAAGAACAGATTTCAACTCTTCCTCCCCACCATAAAACCAAGAATCGTCATCTGATGGAGGCACATCCTGATCAGTGAAATCATCTGGGGAATACGGTGAAGCAAGAATCTCATCAATGCGCTTCACTTGAGCACCTAGCGTTTCACTGCACCATTGATAAGATATCAATCAGTCAGAAAGGAATATAAATCCTTTGATTATACATCCTTTTATTAAATAAATTAGCATATAATGCTGCAACCTAGAACTCAAGCCTGCATTTCTGTAGCTGCTCTCAAGAAAGCATTAMATATCTCAAATTAGGCATACATTATTTTTTAAAAAATAAAAACACTTACATATTATTGCTCCATTCATAAGATGTTACCAAGTAAATTCTGGATAGAAAATTATTTATTTTGGATAGTCATCCTTTATCAAACAGATTAAACCATCATGACAGAGCTCAAGCCTACCATTTATATTGCCATATTTGTAGTATTGTACTCGTCAAAAGCATTACCAAATATTAGGAAATCTGCCACAACTTATTATGCCTATTGCCAAAAGCCTAACTGAACAGGTGGGTAAACATCACAAGCATATTCATTGGCGTCATTGAGAAACCAAGAGACGAACTTATATAGCAAATTCAATTAAAATTGAGACACAAACAAAGGTCAGGTAAGTTTTGGGGACCTTCTTTTTACCTGGCCTTATAATGCAGCGACAATTTTCTTGTAATACTCTTCTGCCTTCTCCATCAGCTCTTGTACTCTTGAGATCCTGGAAGCAGCCCCTGAAATACCCACTCTTCTCCAAACTCTCCCGAAATGCTTCCCAAGTATCCTTTTTCCTTCTTTCCCTCCTTTTCCTATGCTGATACTTATTTCAAATCCACAAGCAATTTCAACCCTAGCTCAGCCTCCAAGTATGTAGTCTGATCAGTCCTTGGTGGCATAGGATAACCCTTAGGTGCCTGAAATTTCTATTGCAACAATTGACCATACATAGCCCTTGACATTTTCACTGATACCAAACAGCTCTTCCCAATTTCTCTCTCCCTCTTCTTGTACCTAAACATTATCAAATACAATTGCAACGTTACACATAATAGTTAATTATATTCACAGCATAACTACAGGCAGCGCTCCTTAAAAGTTAAAAGTTCATACCTTCCTTGAGGTCGAGTAACCTTTACTGATTTCTCTTTCTCAACAGCTTCACAAGCCCAGTAACTGCTTCGTCATCTTTATCTGCCAACGGAATAATAGTTAAAGAAAACACAGAGCATGAGGCATTGACTAACAAACATCAACAACGTTCAACGACAATTTGAGAAAACACATGTACCTCAATACTGGTATCAACCGCTTGCTGCAAATTCAAACAAAAAAATATCACTTGTGAGAATACGAATTGATAGTGAAAACAGAAATTAATCTTAACAACAATCCAATAATCCATAGCAAAAACCATTGATCCATTTATATTTCGATTACAGGTCATCGCCATCGGTTGTGATCATTTTATATTTCCGTCACAGATCATCGCAATCATTAGTGGTCGTTTCATCTAGCAACAATGTGATAAGAGGTTAGGGAAAAGGCAACAGTACCTATTTCATCAAAACAAGCAGAAATAGGGGAAAAAACATATAAGACAAATTACATGAACAACATGCCAACCAAGTACAAAAAAACAATGTAATATGAGCAAATTGGAAAAGGAAAAAAAAAATAAAGATGATATATAATTAACAAAGTTTGTTAAGATTGACGATGCAACAAATGTGATTATGTGAGATATAATATTGAAATACAAACTAATGAAGACATTAAAAAGGCGAGAATAAAAGCTTACCACTTTCAATTTTTTGAGAATGTTGTCGAATTGAGAGGTATCAAATGCCCACCGATTCGGCTTCTCGGTTCCAATATCTATTCATATATGTAATTTCAACAACAAATTCAACATTTTCACAACAATAATTATCCAGAATTCATCAAATAATAACAAAGAAAATGAAAAGAGAGAGAGGAAGTATGACCARCAGTATCTTGTTTGTTCTGAACTCGGATGTAACCTTTGATACCTTGCTTATCTTTGCCAATACCTTCACCTTCTTCCCAACCCTAAACAGACATTCACAATCAATCAAACAACAAAGGTAAAAAAAAAAACAGATATTTACTAAAATAATCAATAACTGTAAATCAAAAGAGAGAAATGAACCAACAACCCAAATTCGATCAGAACTCCCTTGTTCTGCGAGTTTGATACCTAATCGAGTTGTGTACTTGTGTTATATTGAATTTCAATTCAATTAACCTATTCAAAAAAATATAACATCTCAATAAAAAACAACAAATTAAAATCATCAACAAACATACCAGTATGCATCAAACTGAGTCGAAGTCCCCTACTTGCTTCTCAATGTCGTATTGTTTCTTATATTTTCAAAAATCAAACACCACGAATTAGGAACCCTAAAATTCAGATCTTACAACGAATTAAAGAAACCCCTAACATTAGTACTTACAAAGTTCGAAACACAAACCCTTACCGCCCAGCCACGAACCCCAACAAGCAATCAACCAGCACGAACCATCAATGGAAAATCCAGCGGCTGAAATCTTTTTGACGTCCCATAGGTTGCATGCGGTTAAGATGACCAATAGCTCCTCCGGAATCTATACAAACAACCAACACCATCAACAAGAAGATAGAGGGTCCAAATCGAAAACCCCAACTCAAACGAAAACATGTCCGGGAAGGGTCAACTTGCTACACACAAAAGTAATCAGAAGGATAGAGATTGCATTGATGTTTAGAGTAATCACACAAGCAACTCTCTACTGTTCGAGAAGTAGAGGCTCTCCCAAATTACCCGTTATTCTCAATAATCTCCCATCTAACAACTCCCTTCTTATTACAGCAAAGCACAAGAAGATTCCCCTAACAGAAATCCTTTGAGACATTCACAACTTTAGGATTAACATTTCGTAACAATTTATGAGATTAACCCAGCATAAGAGAATATCACTGACACATAATACTTCCTCAACTATAATTACCTCCTTTCAAAGTTCAACTTGTCGCTGCTTCTTCCTTCTTGCGTAAGTGTACACAATCGAAAGTTTGGGCTGATTTCCAGCAGAGATTCTGGAGAAACCAACCGTTTCCAACAAGCATATAGCATAATAACTTATTAAGCATATGATAGCATGATACCTTGTTGACTACATGCACATTGCACAAGTGACACATACAATGTACCTTATACCTAAAAATCTTTCAAAGAAATAGTTTATTTGCATGTAAGCAAATGTACAGCTTGAAGGCCTTATCTACAAGAAAATTAATTTACTAACCTTATAATAGAATAATATTTCATCAGATGAAACTGAAATCAAATATCAACCCATGAAACTGAAATTAGAGAGCAACCTAGTTATCTGACAATTTCATCAAATCGAACTGAAATAATCAAAGCACTACAATCYACAAGAAACTCACACAAAATATGAAATAAATAAAAAATCCACACCAAATTCTTAGGAAAACAAAATCATGCAAGCATATAACCTAAGATGATCAAAACCCTCAAAGAATCTTCCTACAATAAACCAATACAAGAATCAACGACCAAATAATTCATAAAACCATCATAAATTCCAATAAATAAAAAATCAATCTTTTCCGATTACTAAAGAACTCGAGAAACCCTAACATCGAATCACATTCCAAAACCCTAATAAAATKTGTTACAAATTTGAAAACAATTCGAATACCAGACATTGACCACACCAAAGCTTCTCCTTAAGCCCCCCAACAACGAATCTCAGCGGGCGATCCCCTTTTCAATCGGCCATGGGTAGCAAACACCTGACTTGTTGCGGACCASACCACGACCTGWTGAAACCATAAAGGAGCAGCGGCGATGAAACGACGAYGGAAAACGGCGGAGAATGAGAGAGAGAAYCGTCSYAGGGRAAAAAAAAGGCCCTTGCAACGAAAATGGCGAAGGAGGAGGTGGGAGGTAGCCTGATGAAAATGGCGATGAATGTATATGGGAGGTGTTTTGAAGAATCAAACGATTAAGTAGGTGCAAAGGTGTTTGCTGACGTGTCATGGGATAAGGGCAAAACGGTCATTACACTGTTCATTATGAACAGTAATTTTATACTCACTTTTTGTGTTGTTTGGATTCATACCACTAAACCTTACTAATGCTACATCGAACATGCCTTTGAAAGAAATTAAACCCCCTCTATTGTAGCATGTGCAATGTGTTATGCCACAATATTTGTTTTGAGTTTCAGGATTAAGATAGGGATGTAGGCTCAATTTCTGTTAAGTCTAGTGCATTGCACTTTATGACCCGACCTATATACTCTTTGTAACTCCTTTTGCTTTACTCACACTAACTGATTAATGAAAGGCCTAGGCCAACTTAACCTCAATGCTTCGCAATGCTTCTTATATTTTCGCATCACTTCATTTTCATCGCTTCGCTTTTCAAATTTATCTTGTCTATATTCCATTTGCCCATGTATTTCATGCGATGTACAAAGAAAACTTTTGCAGAGAATACACTTTCCAAGTCATTGTGTGAAGACAAAAATTTTCTAATTATTTTCCATCACATCTTTAATATTTCAATGAACTTAGTTGTGTACGATGACTTCAAACGTAAAAAATTTTTAGCTTTCACATGACTTCCATCAAGTGTGCAATCAAAATGTATTGGAAACACATTTCGACGATGTCGCACTTTTCATGAGTTTCTCTCCAACAAATAGCGCGAATAAAATGTATTGGAGACTTCTTTTTCACAAGTTCCGCTTAAATGGAAGATGCAATCAAAATGTATTAGAGAAACCTTTTGACGACTTCGCAGGTGTCCACTACACAATTCTTTAAGACTAAATCACTAAGTTTAGAGATTTTAGAATTGATTGACATGGGACCTAATAGAGGTGTCAAGTCAATCAATCATACTGGTTGCCCTTAAACGTAGAGATTGAGTCGTATTTGTCTTTGTACTTTAGCTGTCGCTTTTCGAGGGCGCTTGCCCTTCGCATTGTTTGAAGGCATTTTCCCTTCGCAAGGTTAGGGTATTTTCCCTTCTCAAATTTTATGGGACGTTTGCCTTTCGCATAGTGCAGGGCGTTTTCCCTTGTTACAATCAGATGTTAAAAGTCCTTGCAAAATTTCTAAGGCCAAACACTTAATGCGTTAAATCAATTTGAATTTATTTACTTAATTGATTTTGCGCTTTGCAAACATTAAATATGTGTTATCGCTTTGAGACAAATACGGGTGTTAATGAGTCGAGCCTGCTCGAGCTCGACTCAAAGATAGCTCGAGCCGAGCCTCAACTATGCTCGGCTCGAAATATTATTTTATCTTTTTATTTAGCTTAGTAATTATAAAATTAGTAGTATATTATTGATAAATTTAACAAAAAATAGAAAATTCATAGCTATTAACTATTATATGTTCTTCGATGTCATTATATTACTATAGTTTTCGAATTCCAATATAGCTTTAATGTATTTTGAACTTGACTTTTAGGGCTCGAAAAAGCTCGAGGCTCGGCTCGAAAAAGCTCGAGGCTCGATATTTGTCACGAGCCTAGCTCAAAATACCCAAAGCTCGGCTCGGCTGAGGTCGTTAACACCCCTAAAGACAAAGTTATAAGTTAGGCACTCGTTTTGAGGCAAACTTTGCAAATACTCTCTCTGTAACGCAATACTTGGAACAATTACTATTATTTGTGAGAGATAAAATATTCAATTGTTGCAAGTATTACGTTACGGAGGTAGTATTAACATAAAGAGGGGAGTTGCACATGTGTATGTAAAAAATTTGAAGTTAAAATTATTGAAGGCTTTAATTCAATCTTAGGTAACCCCAATTCATACAAGTTTGAGCACCTTTAGGCTAACTTAATGAATTACAAGTGCAAGCGCCCTCAGGCTAACTCATTTGTTTACATAGGTGAGCGCCTTCAGGCTAATTCAATCATTTAGTATTTGCACTTTCTTCAAGTTGTCAGTGTTCCATGGATGAGATAACCTTCGACCATTACCGTCTATCGACTCATATGTTCCATTGCATAGCACTTCTTAGATTTTATATGGTCCTTCCTAGTTAGGAGTTAACTTTCCATCCTTCTTTGCCCTTCCAATGGATTCCATTTCTTTTTAATCACTAGGTCTTGCAATTGGACATGCCTATGATTCACTTGCTTGTTATAGTCTATAGAAATGCAAAGCTTATAGATTTGCGGGCGAAGGAGTGCATTGATAGGTCGTTTCACTACCAAAAATAATTCCAAATTCACCTAACTAATATAGTTGGGCAAGTAGGGATGAACCACTCAGAAAGGAAAAAATAAAGTCACCGTACCATTCAAACCAAGTTCACTATTACTAATGATCAAAATTTGRAGTTTTGTTTATCTAATTAGAACGCAAAAACAAGGAGTGAATAAAATTCAATAATTAAAAAACTAGGGTTAAAAGGATTCACTATGCATCAATCATGATTCATGAACAACAGTTGGGATAGGTATGAATTTAGGCAAAGGAAGACGTTGCTCTCGCAATCGAATTCCACAATCAACCAATAAAAGAAGCTATCGCGATTAAGGCTTAATTGTTCAAAGATAAAAATCCATCACTCAAACTCGTAGCTCTCGCTTATAGAATTGAGCGAATAATACTTGCAAATTGGCCAAACATGCAATCAATCCAAAACCCAGTAAAAGAATTGCCAAAACAAACCAATTTCAAATCCTAAAACCAAACAAGAATCATGACCTTTGCATAGTTTCACCAAGCCCTAAAAGTAAAGTACTCACTATGCATATTGAAATTAACAAGAAGTTCCATGATAGAATTCATGAGCATAATATGTAATTAAGAAAGAATATATAAAAGCGAGAACATGAAAAGGCATTGTAACTAATACCTTCAATATGATTCGATTTGCAAGAAAAAATGTTGATTTTACAATCCCCAAAAGCAAGGAGTATAAGAACCCTTATTCACAATGCAAGAGCTTAAAGAAACACATTTCCCCCAAAACCTATTATAACATCCGACTAAAAAGAGAAGGAAAACGAAGAGTCGAGCCAAAAATCAATCGGACCCGCCGGTAGGGGTGAACACGGTTTGGTTTGGTGCGATTTGAGTGTCAAACCAAACCAAACCGCAAAATACGATTTGGTCAGTTTTTTCAAACCAAACCAAACCGTATTAGCGTCAAAACCGAACCAAACCAAACCGTAATAATACGGTTTGGTGCGGTTTGGTTTACGGTTTATAATAAGTAGATAATTTTTTTCCCCAAAAATTGTTAAATATTACTTGATTAACTTATAATAAAGTTTAAGGGATTGACACAAACGAATTAAARTTATATTACATTAAAATAACAATCAAGTGCTAACTCATAATAAATATTAAATAAATTGACCCTAATAATAAATATTAACCCTATATCTAACCTCTGAACCGTATAAAATTATGTTATATTTTGATTATTTTTGTTTTTATTATTTTCTTTAAATTTTTATATATCTAAAAATAATTTAATGTTATTTAAAAATTATATAAATATTAAAATACGGTTTACTGGTTTGCAGTTTGGTTTGGTTTATAATTTTTATAAAACCAAACCAAACCGTAAACCGTATTAACAAAAAAATCATAAACCAAACCATAATTTTATAAACCGTAAACCAAACCAAACCATTAAAATGCGGTTTGGTCCGGTTTGATTACGGTCCAGACCAAACTCTGAACAGCCCTACCCTCTGGGTACGCAACTTAGCTAGTATCAAAAGCTCCTAAAAAATCAAAGTCTAAGAGGAGACCCGGTTGGGTATGTGGAAACCCGGATGGGTACGCAACAACTTCAAACTTCTTCATTGGAGACCCAACTGGGTATTTGGAAACCCACCCGGGTATGAAATCATTGCTCGAAGTGACGTAATGCTCACCCGATCGGGTATTTGGAAACCCAACCGGGTGCGTGTAGCAACATTTTCTCCAATGTAACACCTCAAAAATCATCGAAGTACCAAGTGCAAACTCGTCCAGGTATGGGGAAACCCACCCGGGTATGAGACCCGGTCAGCACAAAAATGATCTTTTGAGTAACTTTTTACCTCCCAACTAGCAAATATCGCTCCAAGAGTCGATTTCAAGCATAATTAGACCTTTGTACCTACATAATAAATAGGAAACAAACACACCAACTAAGCATAAAATCCAATGGAAAATAGATCAAACCAAGCGAGAAAAAGCTATGAAAATACCATGGGGACAAGATAAAATTACTTTACAAAACACACACATCATGCATTGCCTCTGTTTTCAAGAATTATGTTAAGAATGTGCTTCATGGATTTCCAATTTCCTTCTTCAGAGAATAACATAACTCTCATTGTGGGCTCATACATTTCAATGGGGAGAACCGCGTTTGATCCGTAAACTAGAGTGAAGGGAGTTTCTCCTGTTGAGTTCTTGATGGTTGTTTTAATGGACCATAGCACATTATAGAGTTCTTTGATCCATAGGCCTTTTGCACCATCTAGTTTCTTCTTTAACCCATTGTTGATGATTTTGTTGAAAGATTCGACGAGATCATTTGCTCGTGGATGTGCGATTGATGCGAAGTGTGCATTGATGCCCTAGTCAGATATCCATTTTTTTAAGATTTTAGAGTCAAATTGTGGTCCATTATCGTAGAATATAGATTGTGGAAGTCCAAATCTAGTGATGATGTTCTTCAAAAGAAAACATTTCACATCAAGAGTCTTAATGTTTCTCATTGGCTCTACTTCCACCCATTTAGTGAAGTAATCCACAACAATAATCAAGAATTTCTTTTGCCCCGCAGCTTGGGGAAAAGGTCCCAAAATGTCTATGCCCCCCTTTGCAAAGGGTAATGGGGATAGCATTGGGAATAAGATATTTGCTGGTTTTTGGTTATTGTTCCCATGGATTTGGCACTTTCAACGCTTCTTGACAAGGTTAATTGCATCTTTCCATAACAAAGCCGATAGTACCCTATGCGAAGGGCTTTCTCCGCAAGAACCCTTGCCCTAATGTGCGATTCACATTGCCCTTCGTGGATGTCTTCCAACACTTTTACCCCTTTCTCTGGTGTTATACAATTGAGTAGAATATGAGAGAAGGACTTCTTCTATAGTTATCCATTCAAATAGATGAACAAAGTATCACAATTCTTTACGTACTTAGCTCTTTAAGGGTCAAGAAGGAGGATGTCATTCAACTTGTACTCAATGATTTAATCCATCAAAGTACTTCCACGATCAATGAAATGAACTTCCTTGAGATAATCAATGCTTCTTTGGTTCTTTACCTCCCAAAGCACAAACCTTAGCGAATCTCTCGTTGCTAAATTGGCAAGCTTGGATAAGGCATCGGCTTGATTATTTTCCGACCATAAGAATTGCACAAAGTAAAGAATGATCAAGACCTTCAACTTCTTTCTTCACCATATCCAATTATCTTATCATGTTTTGATCCCTTGAATTGTCTCGTATTCTCTGTTCACTTGGCTCACTACAAGTTGATAATCAGACATAGCTTCAATCTTCTTTTCCCTAGTGTACGGGTGTTGGGGCATGACCGGGCCGAACTAGGTCTGGTCCCTCAGGTCCAAGGGGTACAATTAGGGTGATGACTTTGGTTTTGCTAGAGTTGAATTATTGCCTTTGCATAGTGTGAGTATGCCTGGAGTTGTGTGAATTATACTTGAAACAAGTAGAGTAAGTCGTCACCGTACTTCTTTCGGGAAGCTGCGGAACCCGATTTAAGCCTTGCCTATAATTGGATTAAGCAACATGAAGGACTCCATAGTTTGGTCGTGCACCAAGGGTCATGGATAAGGGGACAAGGGTAAGGGTGAAGTTGTGCACAACTCCCCCCCGCATCTAGCGGCCTCTCCTCGGTCAGTACGAGTCCATTTTCAAATAGACAACAACAAACGTATTTTCGTTTTAACCTTAAGCTTGCAATAACTATGTGGGTTGTTTAGCAGAAATCGATGTAAATAGTGTCTAGTTTGTTGTGTCATGTGCTGTTAATTTCGTATTCTAGGAGCCTAGTTCYGGTTGTCCATTGCTTATCTTATTAGGCGTTAAACACAAAATTTTCCGATCTTTGTTAAAGAATATTAATGGTGATTGACAAGCATGCAAGCACTTGTACGAATAATTGAAAGTTTTGCCTAAAAGTTGCTTTTAATTTGGTTGTCGAATAGTTTTGAAGGTTTCCCAAGAGTACTCAAGAGGGGGGGGGGGGGGGAATTGAGTACCCAATAAAATTTTTCGATTTGCTACTATTCTAGTCAGGTAGACCAGTTGTACTGGTCTTCGCAGCGGAAT
>SNQN01001585.1:67024-78715 GCA_008642245.1 Bassia scoparia | reverse complement strand
AAAAAGAATCCTAAAGAAGAGGGAAAAAAAACTATGTAAATATGTGTCATAATAATTATTTTTTTTTTGATGGCAAAATAATTTTAAAAACCAAAAATATAGAAAGTATTGAGAAGGAAATTAATAAGAGTTTTGGAGTAAAAATGTTAAAAGTGGCGATTGCTTTAGGGCGTGTTCAACAATAGTAGCGGTAGAAGTAGCTTTTAGCGGTGGAAGTAGTTGGTAGCTTTTTTTTTTTTTACAACGACGAAGACCTCGGAGTTAACTTCCTCAGTTGGATCCCCTGTGTGGGACTGTACAAACACTAAAATAGTGGAAATTAGCTAAAAGATCCTTAATACATTTGCAGAATACCCCAAGAGAGCGGTTCTTAACATCGCCCTTTAGAAGATTAGTAGCCATCTTGTGCATTCCTTGAGAATTTCCATTAACCCCAATGCTAAAGATTTATCCCTATTTTTGGTGAAACCAAGCTTCCCGTGTCTCCTCAGCGCCATTCCCTGACTGCAAATACCATGAAAAGAGGGTACGATCTTCGTCGTTCTTTAAAGCTTGTAGGTGGGCCTTCTTTCCCTAATTGCGCATAGAGGTACCATTTATGATTTGTACTCTGATTTTATTAAAACCAAGTGGAGCTAACTTGTTTTCAAGGTTTTCTCTAAGATCCTTCCCTTTTGTAGCATTGCCTCTCTTTACGCATCTCTCCGCTGATTAGATGATGTTAAGAGGATAGGGTTGATGGAAGAGTTTTCAAAAATCACCTTGTTTCTCTGAATCCATAAACCTTGAAGGATGTTGATGAAGTATTGGAGTTCCTCGGATCCTCGATGGTTATCCTAGTAAATGATCCAATTCCATACCATGTATGTAGCGGGATTGATGTGTCATTAGAAGTCCGAAGGCCCAATCTATTGCCCATCCAAACCCTTTGGTTGAAAGTACAATCTCTGAAGACATGTTCCTGAGTTTCCTCTACCCCTTCCGTGTCTTGGTTTCTGCATAAAGGGCAAAAGCACTTATCTAAAATGTTTCTTCTCCGAAGTGTTGATCCTGTTGGAAGTGCTCTATCTAGGATCCGCCATAGAAAAACCTGTTGCTTCTTTACGATATCAAGGTTTCAAGGGATTTTCCTAGAGCCTATCATACTAAAATCTATTAGTTAGCATTTGAAGTGAGGATCTTGTAACCTCTTTTCACCATGTAGGATACGAGTTTCTCGAATCTCCATATTAAATGGTCCTCAATGTCTAGATCTATAGGAATGGAGGAGGTTATTTTTTCGCTGTGTGATAGTAAAAAAGGTGTCTAAGAATCCCTTACTTCCAATTGCCTCCTAGGTTTATAAGCGCATGCACCTTTTTGCCCTTCTAGTGATCATTTTCTAAGGTCATTATCTCTATAAGTCTTGGAAAGTTCCCATCAATCCACGGGTCCCCAATCCTCGTTGTCTTCTCGTTTTCCAATAACCCATCTGCATCCCGTTTTAAGCAAGTCAAGTCCCCATTTGATGTCATTCCATCCCCAACAACTCTGATACTTGGACCATTCCTTTGTTAGGAGTGTTTACTATTTTAGTTTATATTTGTGCTCGTAGATGGTAGCTGAAAAGCTAGTAAGTAGAGATAAAAATAGCTGGTAGCGGATGAAACTAAATTTGTCAATATGAGTGTTCGGCAGTAGTAGGGGTTTTATTTATAACAACAAGGTGCATGCGCTTATAGACCTAAGGCACTCGACTTGATTTTAGCGTTTAAGATAAATTAAAAGGGCATAAGCGCAAGTCAAGTCCCCATTTGATGCGTTTAAGCTAACGACGATGATAAGGTCATTGACACATGGTGTCGTATTGAAAATTACTTTCATAACAACAAGTCCGCAAGGGCACTCGCGCTTGATTCGCAATTCAAGAACACCAAACTAGAATAGTTTGATGATGTTAAGTCATACTGTACTCGTCTAAAGTTTCTGGCCGACAGTATAAAGAACGTTGGCGATACAATATCAGATAATCGGATGGCTCTTCAACTATTGAAAGGTTTCTCAGACGATTATGAGAATTTTCGTACTTCGGTTCGTCATCTTAAACCTTTGACTCCCTTTGATGAATTGTGTTCTATGCTTGAATTAGAAGAGAAATCCAATGCTTTTGAACTTAGTATTGAGTCTCGTGAGGAGACACACTTGCATCATGCCGCTAATTCGCTTCCTCTCGACACCCCCTTTGTTTCTTCTTCTCAACATGGGGGCTCTTCTCATGGTGGTGGCCGGAGATGAAATCGCGGCCGCACAGGTGGGAAGGGGAAGGGTGGTGCCGGAAACGGTCACAACCGTGGCAACCACCACTCCCAACAACAGCTACGTGCTGCTCCACAGCAGCACCAATGTGCCCAGCAATAGCAGCAAGTTTCTTGGAATTTTTAGCCTACGTGGAATTCATGGTCTCCTAGTCTTTGGGCCTTTCCTCCCTGCACATATCCAACACAGGGGCCCATCCTACATCAATGGGCTACCACTCGGCCTAGGCCTTCTCCTCAGGTAGGTCTACTTGGGCCTCGCCCTGCTCAAGCTTATTGTGCTGCCAGCCTGAGCTCGATTCCTGCAACCAGTACATGCTCACAAATATTGATCAGGCCATATATACTATGTCTATGAATGACCCGACATACTACATGGACACGGGAGCTACCTATCATCTGACCAATTCGGAAGGTAATTTGTCTTCTTATTTTGATTTGAGCAATCATGTTTAAAATTATGTTCTTGTTGGTAAAGGTAGTACTATTCTAATTAAGGGTTATGGTCATACTTCTCTTCCCAAAATCTCTCTTCAGCTCAAAAATGTCCTTCATCTTTCTAAAATTGTCAAGAATCTCATTTCTATTCGCAAATTCACGACTAACAATAATGTTTCTATTGAGTTTGATTCGTTTGGGTTTTCTATGAAGGATTTGCAGATGGGAAGCAATCTAGTGAAGTGTAATAGCAGTGATGACCTCTATACTTTCCTCACCAACTCTTGGGCTTTACAATCCTCTTCTCCATCCGCTTTGGCGGTTGTCTCTACTAGTTTATGGCATTCTTGTTTAGGTCATCCAGGGAATAATATTCTACAATCTTTGCGTAGTAGTCATTTAATTGAATGTAATAAGGTTTCTTCTCTTGTTTGTCATTCTTTCCCTTTGGGTAAATTAATAAAAACACCTTTTCATGATTCAACTAGTATGTTGTTCGGGCGTTGCTCCGGTCGGGTGTTATTGTTAATATTTTTTCCCATAATAATATACATTTATGTTCAATTCTTGTGATAAATGAAATGATAAATTTATAAATAAAATTCATGGAATATATATTTTATGTAGACATTAAAATCAATAATAAAAGATAGTATAGATGGCAACATCATGACAATCATTTGTAAGAGGTCTTGTGTTCGATTCTAAGTTTAAGCATAAATTGTTTTGTTAATTGATATACTAATTAAGCTTGCATGGTTTACATACGTTATAGAGCGCCACGTGGCACCTTTACATTGAATGGAACACCTTTTAATAATATTTATAGATGTCCCGAACAATTTTGTTGTTTGATATTCTGCATAGTGATCTATGGACATCTCTTGTTTTGAGTTCGATAGGTCATAAATATTATGTTCTTTTTCTCGATGATTTTACAAATTTTCTATGGACTTTTCCCATCTCTACAAAGTCCCAAATTTTTGAATTGTTTCTTCGCATACGAACATATATTAAAACTCAATTTAAACGTGAAGTCAAAGCTTTTCAATGTGATAATGGTCGTGAATTTGATAATAAACCATTCACGAACTTTCGTCACAAAAATGGTATGATTTTCCATTTCTCCTGTCCCCATACTTCTCCACAAAATGGCAAAGCCGAAAGAAAAATCAAAACAATTAATAATATTGTTCGGACTCGATATTCTTGTTCATGTTTCTCTCCCTCCGTCTTTTTTCCATCATGCTTTGGAAATGGCAACCTATCTCCATAATCTTTTTCCCACTAAATTGCTAAGCTATGATTCTCCGATGCAAAGATTTCACCATCGAACTCTTGTTTATACCCATCTTCGTGTTTTTGGTTGTTTGTGTTTTCGTATATTTCCTTTGTCTAAAATTCACAAATGACAATCTCGTTCCACTCCTTATGTCTTTCTTGGGTATCCATCCAATCATCGAGGTTATAAGTGCTATGACATGTCGAGTAATAAAATCATTATTGCTAAACATGTATGGTTTGATGAGTCGGTTTTTCCTTTCTCTAAAATCTATACTCCGTCTTTTACGTCGTATGATTTTCTGAGTAATTCCGAAACAATTCTTGACAATCCAATCTTGAGTGCAGCCCTTTCCCCTTTAATTACCCAATCTACTTCACCTACTACACAACTAGCCCGGCCCGCTAGACCCTTATTGCCAGTTGGGCCATCTCCTTCAATTTCCTTGAGCCCACTTGCGTCTGGGTGACAGACTTGTCGCGTTCTTATCAAAAGTACCTATTAAAACTAACCAGCAGCTAGTGGTAACAAGATCATATCCACGAAGAAGCAACTACTACTAATTAACTGAATTAAAGCATCTAAACTAATAAAAGAAATCTTGGTTTATGATTGTACTGAATTAAGACTAATAAAAACGATGAACGACGATGAATAAACTATATGATTAACGAATCTAGGACTATGGTTCCCTATAGCAGTCATTAAAAGTAATTCGACATCAACAATTCATAACAAGGCATGATCAAAATAGGGTCGAAGCTCTCTCGAATCAATTGAACCATAGAACTACTCCTAACCGTATCTCTCGACCTAGGAAAGTCTCGTTCTACCTATTGACATTGATATTGTGCTAAGTCTCAATCGATAGATCTAGAGACTTGTGACTAAACAAATTAAGCAATTAAGTCGGGCCCTACGAAATTGATTAACACGAAGAATAATCTAATAGGAAATTGATTAATAGCCAAGTCATGAATCGAATCAAGCCAAATACATGTCAATCATATTGCTATAGATCCCCAATTGCCCTAGAAATTGAACTAATCACTCATATTGAAATTAAACATGATAATTGCAATTGGGGAAAACATAATAAAAAGTATAAACAAATTAAAAGCAATACTAGAAAAGATTAGAGGATAAATAATTACCAAAATTGCAATGAAAACTGATGAATGAATTAACTTTATTGAATCTCAAATGATGAATGATAAAAGCTAGGGTTCTTCCTCCACAATACGTAATTCAGTTCTTCAAATTTTGAAATCTAAAATAATAATAAAAGGTATCTTACAAATTAGGATTTCTCCCCTTCAATATCCCTTTCCAAATCAGAAAATAATAGCTAACACATATTACAATCGTGCCCCTCATTAAATGCCCTTGAACGAGCATTAAAATAAACAGAACCGCAGGCTGAACCGACCGGTTATGACCGGTTAAGGCTCGATTTCATTTTCTTCTCTTTTCCGCTTCGCTTCTAGCCACGTGCTACTCCGTTATGACTCTATGATGCCTCAAATGAGTCCAAAATGTATCTGAATCAACAAACGCAAACTGAAACTTATTCAAACTCTGGAACAACGATATTAGTAGCAAAAATGGTCGTTTAGGCCTATAACCACAATGAAATGATAAGGGAAAACTCTATATAAACAACACACATCACTAGGCCTGTTTCTTCCTCTATAGCCCAACAACATATTCCCTTCTCCTCTGTTCGACCTGCTAAACCGACTCCCCACACTCCTTCTATTGGATCAAATGATTCCTAACAGTCCACTTCCCATTCCACTTATATCCATCCCACGGCTACATGTAGCAAAAATGGGATTTCCAAGCCGAATCCCAAATACTTGGCACTTCATTCCACTACTGTTCCTTTGTCTCACTTCCTAAAAATCCGATAATGCATTCCATGACCCTAATTGGAAAATTGTTATGCAAAAAGAATATGATGCTCTTATTGAAAATGGTACTTGGGAGTTAGTCCCGCGTCCTAATAATGCTAATGTTTTTCATTCTTTGTGGATTTTTCGGCATAAAATGAAATCAGATGGTTCCTTTGAAAGGTATAAGGCTCGATTAATTGGTGATGGTAAAACTCAACGGGAAGGCATTGATTGTGACGTGACTTTTAGTCCGCTTGTCAAGCCTACTAAGATACATACAATTCTTAGCATTGCCTTGTCCAACTCTTGGCCTATTCATCAGTTGTCAAGAATGCTTTTTTACATGGTCACTTGGATGAAACTGTTTACATGTATCACTATTAGGATTCAAGGATTCTGCTCGACTAAATCATGTTTGTCTTCTTCGTAAATCTCTTTATGATTTGAAATAGGCACCCCGAGCTTGGTATCGACGTTTTTCTGAGTTTGTGAAAACTATTGGTTATATTCATAGTCAATAAGATACTTCGTTGTTCATTTGTCACCATGGTCAAGCTACTGCATATATTCTGTTGTATGTTAATGATATTGTTCTCACGGCTTCCTCTGAATCTTTGCGTCGACAGATTATTTCTAATCTTAGCTCCGAATTTTCTATGAAGGATTTGGGGGAACTTAGTTGTTTCCTAGGGAGTGTTGTTTCTCAACAAGGTACTGGTTTGTTCTTATCACAACAGAAATATGCTTAGGAAACTATAGCGCATGCCGGCATGTCTAACCGTAAGCCTTCTCTCACTCCAGTTGACTCGAAAGGTAAATTGAGTAAGAATACTAGTCCTCCGTGTGATGATCCTACTCTTTATCGTCGTTTGTGTGGTGCTCTACAGTACTTGACTTTTACTCGACCGGATTTTGCTTTTGCGGTTGTAGAGGTGATTTTGCACTTCAACAACAAGTCAACCGTCCAATGTTGTTCTTAGTTCGGTAGGGGGCTGCCTATCTAGTTATTGATTATATTGATAACCTCGCTAATGTAAAATGGCTCATAATCGATCAGAGTTAAACAAGAAGATGGGACATAAGGAGCACAACATATTGTGGAATAAAGTTGAAGCTTAAAACAAACAAAGATGAAAACAGACAAACACAATCAATTATAAAGGGATAAGTGTCAAACTACCATTGTATTATAAGGAAGGATGATTACCTTCATGCTTCACACAAAGGGATGAAAATCGAACTACTTACTGCTCCATGATAGGATGAACTATGCTACGCTACGCTAGACTAATCTAGGCTACGCTAAACTAAACTAACTTGGCTATTGAGCCAAGTGGCTAAAGGAAACTAATGCGAAAAAGAGATAGATTGTTGTTGTTGTGTTGTTGTTGTAGTTTACTGATGTGCCGCTTCTGCTATTTATAGGCCTTCAAGGGTGTAGATTGTGAGTGGAAGTTACTTCTTCTGTCGGTTTCTTGCCGCTCTTTTTCATATTTCAAATGCTAGTAAATTCCCTCCAAGTCCTTCTATCGCCGGTTCTTCATGGGCCTACCTTACCATAATTCCCTTCTAACGTTATCGTTAGACTGAAGCCATATTAAAGATGTCGTATATCGCATGTCTTCTCCTTGTACCTTATTCATCGCTAATTACTTCATGCTGGTCAAACTCTACTAATTAAGTCAACAAAGTCAACTATGTATTTTTAGTCCGTAACAAATTGCCCCCTTAATTCGCAAGTGCGGTAACCCTTGAGTCCTTGCGGATTAACGTTCTTCGACGCCAGAAACTCAAGTTCACTCATTTTATGCTTTTGATATAAGAATGACTTTATATTTGTATGATTATAATTTTTTAGTCATCTTATGTTTGCAGCAAAAATGAAAAAATGACGTAGAATGGGATATTGCTCAATGAAATTAACACAATTTTCAAGAATTACATTTACCTCTTATTGGGAAATTACTTGGAGACCAAAGTCATAAATTGACCCAATATCCCARGAAAGTCATCATTACTGAGCAGTCATTTAGTAGTGATGCTAGCATTAATACTGGGYTGTCTTGTCATTAGACACTATTCATCAATTAATGAATTTTGTTCTTGTATTTTGCAAGATATAAAGAAATTTACTTTAAGCAAAATATATCATTAATTTGATTAAAATTTCAGGGATACAGCTTGTAACATTGCAAAGCAATGTTTTTTGACAAGTAGTACAAAAGTCTGAAATTCATTTATACACTAGTTTCTTGGCTTGGGCGTTGCCCTGGATCCAAAAATATCGTTATGTTATTGATGTATTGGTTGTCTACTCATGTATTTCTTGTGGCCTTGTACTTGTGTATCTGTATGTATATTTACAAATTGTGATTGCATAATTGTGTATAGTAAATTTGAGCTTAGAACCCACCTTTAATCAGAGAGTATGCTAAGCGAAATAGTCCAATGTGAAGTTCAATTATCTGAAGTTGCTTATGTAATAAGTTTCATTAGATCGGTGTTTGTGATCCCTATGATCAGTTTTAGTAAGTAGACACATTTAACAAACACCGTTAAAGAACAGAAATTCATGAATGAATGTAAAATCTAAAATTGCTCAACTTCTTCTAAATGCACATGAAAATTACTATTATTCATTTAAAAAGAAGGTTGAAGTGCATTCGATATTACACCAAATGCATTTATATTCTRTGTTATTTTGCAATCAAATGTAATAGAAGCAAGGCTAGAGATATAAACTTTTTTTTTAGCAATTGAGTCCCACCCAAATGGGTATTGCATATTTTAGTTGGGAAAAGAAGTGAGCAGTAAATGATAAGTTGGAAAATATGGAATCTCATCATTTAATCTTGGTTGTTGTGCCTTGTTATTATGTATTTTTCCCACTTGGGCTTTCCTCATCATCTTCGTCCCTGCATTTCAAGCTTATGTGTGTTAGAATTAGATTCTCTATTTGGTGGTATTTTCTATAGTTTTGTTTATTATACTATCTACTTAGCATATGTTTCTTACATTGAGCTTGCGCTTCGTTCCTTGTTTCTTAGCTCTTGTTTATCCTTTTCTGGTGTGGKAACAGTTGTACTYTTATCAGTGTTCACCTRACTTGTCTGTTAAAATGGTTACTTGTTTAATTATCACCTACTTCAACTCAAAGTTGGTAAGACTACAATCCCCAAAACATTCATTCAAAAAATATAATAATCAACATGCAAATACATACAATTTATAAACACAACGCAATATCAATAGTTTCCTAACATGTAGCTTGGTCAAATTGAAATCAAAATTAAGACGGATCACGCACCCTGTTGAACGAAAACAACAACAACTTGAAGACGATGCACACAAAAGCTTCTTTTATATGATAATGAAMTGGAAACCAAACAATTTCAAACATATCAGTTATTGATAATGAAGTAGTCGAAGAACTTAACAGTACATATGATTAGCCGAATTGAATGATGATGACAATAAAGAATACAATTGAAGTTACCAGACTTTTGTCATGTTTCAACTTGCAACCTTCAAATTCCATTGTAAGAACTTCATATTATCTGAGCTTAATGCGACTTCTCTTCTTCTCTTTTCGATTAAAATATTTGCGACTTCATTCCGATTAAATTCCATTATAATAAATTCTCATTCCGTCTTCATATTATTTGAGATTTGTGGTACAATTTGATCGATGCAATTTGAGTGTCAATGCAATCTAGCTGAACTGTGTTTTACTTTCGTTACTTCCCTATTCCTTAGTTCAATTTGGCAGTCTGACTTTTCTTAATTTTCTTTTCCTTCTTTTTCTATCCTTTTCGTTTTCCTTATTATTCTTCTTTACTTGAAATTTAGCTTTTTTTTAAATAAAAAACTTTCTCTTCTTTTTGACATATATATACAAATCTAAAATTATGGGCACAAATTCGTTGTTTTCAATTTAGTTTGGCTGACCCAATTCCTTGCCACGGAATAAATTCTTTGTGACATTGCTAATGGACCATCATAAATTTTGAAAGAGAACTATCTATATTAAAATATTGAGATTAGTAGGACACTCAAAATTAAAAGTAGGACATTGTAGCATGTGGTGTATATTAAATTCCGACAAGAGGGAGTTATACATGTAAATCTTGCAGCTTGAAATGCGAACACCACATATAATATATATTTATAAAAGCGATATATAACATATCAATTAAAGTTGGTTGAGTCAGTAAAGTTATATTCATATTAACATGGGGATCTAGAGATCGAATCTCCTGATAACTTATTTTAATAAACATTATATGTGGATGTAGTGACATGGCGCACAAATGACATGAATTACTGACATGGCGCAATTCTGTTGAACAATTTTGTTGCTGACGTGGRACACTCACGTTGAGTAAAAGTGACACGTGTCAAACTGACGTTCATTAGAACGRTTTTTAATAATATTTGTAGATTAGTACATAACTATAACATTAGAGGAATTAGAAGACTAAGACGTTTTTAAAACTATGGTTTTGATCTAATTTCAATCGTTAAATTCCCCATAATTGTGAGAATCAATCTCGTCTTTATCATCACTTTGAGCACGAGCAATCTGTCTCCCAAACCTTGCAGGAACAGACCCTGCTAATGGAGAAACTGGTTGTGATGAAGAAGAAAAAGATGATGATGAAGATGACGGAATTATGGGGACATGGGCGATTTCCCGTGAAGTAGATGTCGGATCAACTTTCAGACATTTGCAAGGGCAGACCCACTTTGCCTTATGCTTCTTTTTGTCCTTGTCATTGTCCCTCTTTCGTTTCTCCATCTCGAGCTGTATCTCAACTTCTCTCCTTTGTCTTCTTGACACTTCCTTTTCTCTTTCTTCCTTTCGAAATGTTGCCTCATCAACATATTGTTCCTTACTGGAGTAGGGGTGGTCACGTCCTTGCCTCCAGTACTTGAACCACTTAAATTCAAACGACACGAGTGCCTTCCTCGCCTTCTCCTTCTGCTTAAACTCCACACCCTCGAGAGCCTGGCGGGAGATCTCGTGGTTAATAAGAGTTTCTTGGTGTTGGGCTTTTTCTAGCAGCCATCTCTTGAATTCCATTAGTGTTGGCGTATTGGGACAATCCTCTAGGGAAAGGAAAGACTGAAGAGGTTTTTGAAAGCATAAAGAGTGAGAACCGAGGAGATGAAAATCCATTTGCATGACATGTTATTTATAGACTCGGCGGGGATCTAGTAACTTATGTATGATTACATCACCCTCAAGGTGTCTCTTGACCGTCTACTCCCTGGTTTAATTTTTAATACTTCAACCCGTGTCACCCACATGGGGCATCTTATTGACTCCCTTAAATTCATGTATCACCCTTTGTGGTAATTTTGTTACAGGAATTTGATAATTTCTCGCATGCCCGTTTATTTGTCAAATGCCTCTAGATCGAAATGCTTTAACCATATATTGTGATTGCTTTCCCAAATACTTAGGGTATACTGGCGCAGAAACTTGTCATTCAGTGCTCTTGGAAACTGTAGACACCTAAAAATGTCTCCCCAAAAGAGTAATCAGTGATGAAACATACCGCGTCTCGCGATTGTTTCGACTTAGAAAAGATGCTTTGAACTCACAAAAGTTGGAAATACGTGATGTCATACTCGGAACTATTGAGCAAAGGACAAATAAAAGGGGCAAAAGCATTTTCTTTTAATTATTTTAATTATTTTCTATTTTTAGGTTTTCTTTTCTATTTTTAGGATTTTTTCAAATAATTTATATTGGTGATCTCCATAATTTCCACTTTTC
>SNQN01001585.1:37328-65533 GCA_008642245.1 Bassia scoparia | reverse complement strand
TCCGTGGCTCAAGCCCACGCAAAGCACACCGATGTAGTACCAAGCCGCGCGCCCGCTATACGCGAGGGCGCGGCCCACGTCCTACAGAAACATTTCTACATCTAACTCTTGCAGTAGATAGGCATTTCCTGACATGACCTTGACCACCCTGAATGGTCCTTCCCACTTAGATGACCACTTGCCAAAGATGTGATCTTTATAACTATGTTATGGCAATTTCATCTTCCACACCAAATCTCCTTCCAAAAAAATCTTACGTATGACTTTCTTGTATAAGACTTGGCCACCTGCTTCTTTTGGGCCTTGTTACTTTCCAGATCTCGCAAACGTTCCTCCTCCACATCCATCAGTTCAATTGCCATCGCCTCGCTATAATCTTCAAAACGTTAAATCCATCTGCCTAGCCACTCTAGCAGACTTAGCGCTCAGCTCTACTGGCAATACTGGCTCGTGACCATGAACTAATTGATATGGAGTCGTCCCCGTTGCATCCCTCTTAGTGGTTCTATATGCCCATATTGCATAGTGTAGAAGAGTATGCCAATCTAGTGGGTTATTGTCCACCATAGATATCCCATTCACTATTATCTTATTTGTAGCCTCTGCTTGCCCATTAGCTTGTGCAAAATAAAGCGTTGAATGTACCTTTTGGGTATTGAATTCTTTGAGATATTCATCGAATTCCTCTCRTGTGAACATCGACGCCTGATTGACAGTAATAGTCTCTGGAATCCCAAATCGTGTAAAGATCTTCTCTTCTAGAAACAGATTCACCGTCCTTGCACTAAGCTTCTGGAATGCCTGCACTTTAATCCACTTGGTGAAGTAATCTGTGCCGATCAGGATATATCCATGGTGTCCCGATGAGGGTGGTTTAATGACTCCAATCGCATCAATGGCCCAGCCTCTGAAATGCCATGGTTTAATTATCAGATGAAGCTCAATCACTGGAGCTCTGCTAATTGGCTTGAATCTCTAGCATTGTTTGCAACCCTTAGCATATTACAAGCAATCTCCTTTGATTGAAGGTCAAGAGAACCCCATTATGTGAATGAGCCATTGCATCTTAAGCCTTGATTGATGTGATCCACAAATACCATGATGAACTTCCACTAAAATGGTCAGAATCTTCTTGTTGTTTATCCATCTTAACAAAAGTCCTTGCGGATCTTTTCGATACAGCTGATTCCCCAGGAGGAAATATTTCACAGTTGCCAACCTTACATTTGCCGAAACATTCTTGCTAGAAGGATCTTATAAATATTCCTTGATCTCCTGACGCCAGTTTGCCTCGCACCCAAGAATGCTAACCTTATTTACCTCAACGTTCATCACCTCTTCCAAGGGCTTTAATTTGAATGACCTAATGTGTGTTACACTCTCATCAAAACCATCATGGTCTTTAGAAGAAGCTTGTAGAGCTAAATAATTGGCTTCTTGGTTCTCTTCCCTTGGCACATACGAGACATCACAATGATCAAACGAGGAGATCAGCCCTCTCAGTGTTGTGTTAATCGCTAGAACTAGAGGGGAGGTTCCTCTATATTCTCCACTGATCTGTGACACAACCCATTGAGAATCTCCAACAACTTTAACCCTTGTGACGCCCATATCTTTCAAAGTCATGAGACTTATTACTAAAGCTTCAAACTCAGCTCTATTATCACAACAAGAAATTAAAATCATTTTCGACCGACCGAAGTCACCGACCGAAAATCAGTTGGTAAACGGTATTACCGACCGATTTTCGATCGGTGACTTCGGTCGGATTTTCGATCGTCGGTAAAAAAAAAATTCACCGACCCATTTTCGATGACCTTTTTTACGGAGGAAAATATAGATTACCGACCGATTCGGTAAAAAAATTCGGTCGGTAATCTATATTAGAGGGGACAATAGATTACCGACCGAATATTCGGTCAGTAATAATCTATTGTTTTTTAATATGGTATGTTATTACCGACCTAATTTCGGTCGGTAAACTACACTTATGAATTAAAAAAAGGGCAAAAACCAGCTATGCAAGCTGGTTTCCATTATAACCAAAAAGAATCAAAAGCCAAAGAAAAAAAATGAATAGAAACAAACATAAAAATAAACTTTCATTCTTTATTCAGGTAAATCTTTCCACATTCAACATAATATTATACAAAGTACAATCAAATTTCATCCATTAATGAAAAATTTTATAAATAGAAAATTCCTAAAATTCTTTTAAATGCCTGCTGACAGCTTTAATGTCACTTGACACCCAACTTCACTGCTTGAAACAACAAAACACAAGCAAACACAATCAATCACTAGAGATTAATGTCACTTAAAACATACAATAACTCATAACATATTGTGCCATTTACAACTCAAAGGAGCACAYTATTAATTAATTAAGTACATTAGACAACCAACGATTCACGCAAAACATTACGAGGATTCAAGACTTTGGAGTAAGTGAATTGAATTATGACCCAAAACCCCAAATTAACCAAACATGTTTATTACGAATCAAATAACAATGATGACAGGTTTCAGGAAGCTCTTCCTCACCTTAAGGTTAATAGTTTCTTCTGAGACTGTTGAAGGCTCGCTGTTTAAAGGCATGTCAATCAGGGTTGTTATTCCACCTGTTAAAACATATTAGTTTCTCCTAGATTATAAACGATAATGAACTTCAAAGGAAAGAAAAACACAGATGATTAAACACATGAAAGAGGGGTAAGTACCAGCAGCAGCGGCCCTAGTACTAGAAGGGAACCGAAAATAAAGGACAAAACTATTCCTTGTGCTCGAAAGACAGCCTACCACCGATTCCATCTGATCCTTATACTCAAAGGAACAAGCTAAGCAAGACGAAATTTATTTTTTCTAAGAAGCATAAGATCACGAAAGAGTCAAACTTATGTTAGTTCGTATTCAAGTAAGCAACAAACTAACAAAAGATGCGATACAATGCATGTCTCTCGGGTAGATATCTTACACATCGATAAGTCCTAGCATGACAACAGCCTCCCCAAAATCAACGATGTGATCAAGCCTCAAATATCCAATCCAATCTTCTTCTTTAACAAGGCTAATAAAGACTTTGCCATCTTTTATTTCAACTGTTTATTGTGCACATTGAAGAAAGATTGATTAATTTGGTAGTTGTGGAAAGAGGTTCATTAGTGACGCAGTTTTGTTTACTTTTAATCGCTCTCTTTCTCATTCACGAGGGAACAAATATGACCACATATCGTATCAAACAACTTTAAATTCTGCCTTAAGTAGGGAAAAAAATCATACAAGTATGTCATCAAATAAATATTGTTATACCTGCACCAGAAATGACACCCTCCTGTGTTACAATTCGCTTGCTCACTATCCAGTAATGGTTGTGATTCAGGAGGCTGCAGTCGCTTTGAGAACTCTACAGGATCGTTAAACATGTTCAAACTTAATTAGATGCTGTAAAAAAACTTATTGCAGAACAATTGTTACTTAAACTGTAACATAACAGAGGTAATTATCATTATGTATGACAAACAGTACAAGATAACAAATTAGTACTATACTACGTAATGGACTTTTGTGATTAGAGTTAACAACATTTGTAATTTACCTTCACGTTCTTCTTCCTCGGCTTCTTCTTCTGCTTCGTCTACTTCTTCCTCACCCAAGCTTCGTCCCAACGGCAAAGTTTCTCAAAAAAATTAAATGAAAAATCAGTATAATAAAATCATAAAAAAACGAAATCAACAAAAATACACAATGAAATCAGTAAAAAAATTACGGACAAACAAGGTCCTAGATTTTGTTTGAACTCATTTATCAAACAAGGTCAAAATAAAAGAGAACGAGTAATTCTTGACCGTAAAAATTGAAAAAGGAAGAACAAACCCTAGAAATTTCTAAAAATTCAAAGAAGAATTTCAAAACCCAGAAAAATGGAACATTAAAAATTCATAGGAAAATATCAAAACAGATCTACGAAAAAAATTAAAAAAAACGATTGAAACCCAGAAAAACGAATTTCTGAAAAAAAAAACTAATTTCTGAAAAAAAAGAATTTATGAAAATTGCAAAAACTAATTTCTGAAAAAAACAAATTTCTGAAATTAACAAAAACTAGATCTAAAAATAACTTTTTAACCGTATTTAATTTAAAAAACCGAAAAAACTAGATTATTTTGTAGATCTAGTTAGATTATTAATAAACAAAAATCCAGAAAACGAAAAAGATGGGGAAAACCAGGAAACAAGTATAACGAAAAAACCCAACAAAATCTAATAAAACAATATATTTTTAATCCAGATCTAAACGAAATTCGAGATCTAAAATGAAAAAAAACCCTAGAAAACGAAATTCAATTTTTTTAAAAAACTAACCTTAGTATTTGTGGTGGTGTGGTGTAGTCCCTCGACGGTGGACGCGGCGACGGCGAGAAGTTGAGGAGATGAGAGGAGAGGAGCCAGAGAATAGGGATGGCGGTGAGGCGAGGAGAAAGAGAGGAGTGGTGGAGTGGCGGTTGCATTGCGGCAGCACGGAGAGAGAGAGAAGTGGCGATATGGTGGTAACAGCAGGAGGGAGAGAGAGGGAGCCGGTGAGGAGACGTGGCAGCAAGAGAGAGAGAGAGAGAGAGAGAGAGAGAGAGAGGAGGGGAGGGAGAGAGAGGGGGGAGGGAGAGAGAGGGGGGAGGGAGAGAGAGAGGGGGGAGGGAGATCGGTGTCGATGTCGGTGAGGTCATGCTGGTGAGGGTGAGGGAGATGAGATGAGATGACAAGGGGTTGAGGAGAGAGAAATGAGGGGTTGAGTTTAGGAGAGACAGTGTAAAATAAGGGTTTGAGGAGAGAGTGTGTCAAAATGAGGGGATATAAGGGGGTACGTGGAAATGAGGGGATATAAGGGTTGCGTGGAAATAAGCTTTATGCATTTCCAGAGAAAACAAAAACCTTACCGATCGAACAAACGGTCGGTAATACTGGCGGAAAGGAAAAGGGGGGGAATTGAAAAGGGGGGTCTGATTTCGTGGGAAAAAAACCTCACCGAACGATTTTATTTCGGTCGGTATTACCGACTGTTATTTCAGTCGGTAAATCCTTATCGACCGTTTTCGGTCGGTATCACCGACCATGTGTTTTTCAGTCTGTAAATTCGGTCGGCCGTAGGAAAATTTCTTATTGTGTATTTGTGCATTGGTTTGCGAAAGTTACCGCCATTAAGGGAGAAAATTAAGGAAATTTGAACCCTCGAGGAAACAGATACATCCTGTCAATCCATTCAGGATAGGGATCACAAGTCCCTCTCCTAGGAAAACCAACGTTGTGCCCCATGACTCTTTGGATCATCTCTTCCATTTGTCTAAGGAGGGGTTCATGATGAACGTGTCCCATATGGAATTTCTGATCTTGGCCATGTGGATGCCGATTATCCTGGTAATAGGCAGGATGAGGTGTCTCCCCAAAAGGATTTTAGTTATATTCGACTCCAGGCTGGAAACCTCTAGTAGTACTAGAGTTTTGTGTTCCCATCGCCTGGGGTCCCCCATAGGCATTACCCTGTGCATGTGACCCTTGCCCCCAGTGGTTACTTGGAGGAGGATGAATTGGTTAGGAGTAAGCCTGATATGGATAACCTTGATTCCTAATTTGTGAAAAGTAAGTAGATTGTGGCGATTCAGGAGCAGCAAGATATGTACTTTGAGGAATAGGTCCATTAGTTGCAGTTTGAAAACCGTCACTAGTGGCGAATACCCCTCCAGTTGCATAACCGTTTTCCCCCACACCAAAGGTTGTTCCAGTAGGTGGAACGGTTCCCATTAACGTTGTCAAGGGAATAGAATTAGAAGTCAAAGGAACAGAAAAAGATTCAAGGTCACCATGGCTATAACCTGACTAATAGCTTGACCTTGGGCCTTCTCTCCCTTGGCTCCTGTTCCCTTCATTGGCATCTCGGAGAGGGATACTCCTTGATATTATCTGAAGAGCCGGAGGGACGTTAGTTCCTCTCATAGTGTTTGTTCTAGGATAACCCATAGYTGGTTRCTCCCTAGGATTTTCGACAGTTATTCCTGAACCTCTAGCAGTTAACAAATTCATCAACTGTTCATTCAGTTGATTATGTTTCTCCACTAAAGGTTCCAACCGAGTAACTACTTTAGTAGCAACCGTCTCAGAAAACGCCACATTAGTAGCATTCAATGTCTCGTTGATATCCAATATAATCCTATCCATCTGTCTGGTAACCGCTTGCTATGCGTGGGAGCCAAAGCTTTGCAACTCGGCAGTTATCACCCTAGCAGTTTTATATACCATACCTCAGTGGAGATTGTCGAARCGTTCCCTTTGATTCTCCTTCAAATCTTCCAGAAGGCTTGTAACAATATCCACGTACTGTGTGTATATCAGTACGTGGATATCGAATTGAACAAACCCCTGGTTGAGGATGATTGATCTCCCTCCTGTTTAGGTGCAGACCGCCTAGTCTTTGCATTTGAGACTCGGTTTGCTCAYAGGGAACAAGATCTTCAATAAATTGTTGTTGCGGAACAGTTTCTAAATTACCAAGATCATCGAGTTAGCTTACAAGATTTTGATCGGATGAGTTACCATCCTCTTGATAGCCCGACCTTCYTGTAAATCTTTTAGGGGCCATGGTTGAGAAGCAATTATGCTTTTACAAACTTCTCTCCCACTGTGGTTGCCAAAAAACTTGTTGAGGTGATTTTGCACTTCACCAACAAGTCAACCGCCCAATATTGTTCTTAGTTCAGTAGGGGGCTGCCCCTCTAYTTACTGATTATATTGATAACCTCGCTAATGTAAAATGGCTCCTAATCGATCAGAGTTAAGCAAGAAGATGGGACATAAGGAGGACAATGTATTGTGGAATAAAGCTGACGCTTAAAACAAACAAAGATGAAAAGAGACAAACACCATCCATTATAAAGGGATAAGTATCAGACTACCATTGTATTACAAGGAAGGATGATTACCTCCATGGTTACACATAATGGGATGAAAATCGAACAACTTACTGCTCCATGATAGGATGAACTATGCTACGCTAAACTAAACTAACTTGGCTACTGAGCCAAGTGGTTAAAGGAAACTAATGCGAAAAAGAGATAGATTGATGTTGTTGTGTTGTTGTTGTTTACTAATGTGCCGCTTCTGCTATTTATAGGCCTTCAAAGGTGTAGATCCTYGGTGGAAGTTACTTCTTCTGTCGGTTTCTTGCCGGTCTTATTCATATTTCAAATGCTCGTAAATTCCCTCCAAGTCCTATCGTCGCCTGATCTTCATGGGCCTGCCTTTGGGCTATCTCCTTGATGGATCTTCCTTACCATAATTCCCTTCTAACGCTATCGTTGCATCGCTAGACTGAAGTCATATTAAGGATGTCGTATATCTCATGTCTTCTCCTTATACCTTATTCATCGCTAATTACTTCATGCTGGTCAAACTCTGTATTTTTAGTCCGTAACAGCGGTTCAYCAGGTTTGCTTGTTTATGCCTGATCCTTCCGTTGTGCATATGAATGCGTTAAAGTGTATTATCCGCTATCTTTAAGGTACGTCTGGTTTTGGATTGCATCTATATAAGTCATTTGTGTCTTCTCTTCTTTCTTACATGGATGCTGATTGGGGTGGTTGTCGTGACACTCGCTGCTCTACTTCCGGCWATTGTGTGTTTCTTGGTGACAACTTAATTTCGTGGTCCTCTAAATGTCAGCCTAATTTATCCAAGTCTAGTGCTGAAGCTGAGTATAAAGGGGTGGGTTACAAATTTGGTTTCTGAGTCTTGATGGGTTTGAAATCTTCTTCTAGAGCTTCGGTGTCCCATTTCCAAGGCCCCATTAGTTTATTGTGATAATGTTAGTGRTATTTATCTTTCTGGTAATTCAGTACAACATCAATGCACTAAACATATTGAGATGGACATTCATTTTGTTCGCGAGAAAGTGTTAAAAGGTGAAGTTCGTGTTTTGCATGTTCCATCTCGATATCAGATTGCAGATATTTTCACAAAGAGTTTGCCTAAGGTGCTATTTGATATTTTCGAGACAGTCTCAACGTCCGCGAGCCTCCCGTTTCAACTGCGGGGGTGTGATAGATTATGGGCGTGTTCGGCGTAGCTTTTTTAGGTAGCTTTTAGCGTTCTGACTAGATTAAAAAGCTACTTGATTAATTTTATTACTGTTCGGCAAGGTAGCGTTTTGAGTAGCTTTTAGCGTTAAACGCTACCTTTTTCAAACGCTAGTAGGAGTAGCGTTTTAGCTTTTAGCTTTTAAGCTAGGAAAAAAAGCTACTTGGTAATTAATTTTCTTCTATTATAAATACAACCGCTACTTCTGCCGAACACTCATATTGACAATTTTAGTTTCGTCCGCTACCCGCTACTTCTAACGCTACTTATTAGCTTTTAAGCTACCCGCTACTTATACCGCTAAAAGCTACTTCAAACGCTATCATCGCCGAACACGCCCTATGTATAATATATGTAAATAATTAATTTGTAATTAATTAATTTGTTTGTAAATTYTCTGAGGTTCCTAAATTAACCTAGATTATTTTGTATATATACTCTTGTTATGTTAATAAAAAGATTACGACAAATATTACTTTCAAATGCTACCTAAAAACGCTACGCCGAACACCGGCACTCGCACAAGTAGTTAATAGATAGATTCCTAACGAGTAACAAGTTAACAACAAGGCACCAACTAGATTTTGTCTCATATACTTTCGTACTTGTATTTCGCTCCATTCCCTTCAATGAAGCATTTTGGAGTGCAGAAGAAAACCCAATGAAACGACCTCACATCTACCACACTCTCGCAACCAAAAAATGGCGAATCACCCTTTTCCTCCTCACCGTTTTCTCTCTCCTCCTAATCTTCTCCCTCATACTCACCCACCACTCCCAACCACCACCACCCCATAACTCATCTTCCTCACTACCCACAACTCAATCATCATCATCTTCTTCATCATCTTCACTTCCCAGAATCCCAAGATTCGCTTACCTGATATCAGGCACAAAGGGTGAGGTGCCGCAGACGAAGCGGCTCCTCGAAGTCGTCTACCACCCCAGAAACTACTACGTCATCCACCTTGACGCCGATGCATCGGAGCAGGAAAGAATCGACATCGCCAGGTTCGCCAAGTCGAAAGCGGCGATCCGTCATTCGAGGAATGTTATGGTTGTTGGTCATCCTGATTTGATCACCCCCAAAGGTCCTACTGCTACTGCTGCTGTTCTTCATGCTGCTGCCATCTTCTTAAAACGAGCTGGTGATTGGGATTGGTTTTTTAATCTCAATGCTTGGGATTATCCCCTCTTTTCTCAAGATGGTTAGTTCATTTTTTCTTGGACTTAATTTTTAATTTAATTCTGTGTGTTTGATCATCYTTTTATTGTTCTTTTTGGTTGTTTTGAAATGTGGTTGAATTTTGACTAGATTTGTTGTTGACTTTGATTGAGTCGGAAATTCAAGCAAGTATGATTTGGGTATTTTGTTATTTATCRTTATTGTATCAATTTGATCATATTTTTTGTTGCATTGTTTATATATATTTATATGAAGATAGGTTTAAAACATGCTTGTCAGTTTTTGTTGTTACTGTTGTTGTCTAGATTGACCAATGATATACCTTGCACTACTTTGTGACAAACTGAGGATTCGGATTATCAGCCATATTTAGCCGAAAGCCATCGTGACTCGTGAGTGCATTGGTAATCCTCACACAATCCACATCGTGTTTGAGATTGGAAAGTGCAAATGAGTTTGATTCTAAATTTTGATGATCAGGAAAAACTCAGTGTCTTAATACTAGCTAGAAAATGCAAATTAGAATATAAAATAATATTAGAGCATTTAACTATGTTGTCTTAGTCAACTATACTATGGAAAATTATGCAAATTTGTGTAAAATTATGTTAGAGCCATTAGCAAAGACCATTATAGGCTGCTTTTTGAAAGGTGCAGTGGTTATGGTCAGCTTGAGGTCTGCCAGGTGGATGTAACTAACAGAATATAAGAAGACATTGGCCCTTGTAGTTTCAGCAACATTATAGGTTACCTATGAATATAATATGGGGTAACAGGACAAAATGTTCGCACAAAGATGCTGTTTTCTTATGCATGGGTAGATGTATGATTCTCCATGTCTTATTACCATAGCATATGATAAATGAAATAATGTTCAAAATTGAGGTTTCCAGTATGATAAAAAGTAATAATGTTCAAAATTGAGGTTTCCAGTATGATAAAAAGTAGTCGAGAGAGGCATTGGGGGGGGGGGGTGTTGGGACTTGTGAGGCCAAAAGTGGAAGAATAACTCATATACAGTATGTTATTGGACTAGTTTTTGTAGAGCTATTGGAAATACATAATGTATCATCGTACTTCTTTTAATGTTRAGCTGATTATTGGTGTTGGCTTTCTACTCAGATCTTCTGCACATTTTCTCTTACTTGCCTAGAGACWTAAATTTTCTTGAGCACACAAGTGATATTGGTTGGAAAGAGTGAGTATATATTTCTGGCTTTGAATTTCAATCAAATAGCTGAAATTATCAAATAAAGGCACTCATGGAAAGTATAATAATTGACTAAATTTGTTATATGCAGACATCAACGGGCACGGCCTATCATCATTGATCCTGGCCTGTACCATGTGAAAAAGTCTGGTGTTTTTTGGGCCAAAGAAAAAAGGTCTATGCCTTCTTCTTTCAAGTTGTTCACAGGTAAGTATTTTATTTATTTGCTGTATGCTTTACATCCTATTTACTTGAAATTTTGTGATGACCAAACCTTAATGTTGTCTTAGACTATAGGAACATGTAGCAGAAACTTTTGGCATTAGTTGTACTTAATTTTAAAAGATTCTTAATGATGTGTTTAGGGCTTTGCATGTGCTCAGCTGCTTATTATCTGCATATGTTGCCTTATGTGTCAATGTGCGTGCAAATCCGTGCATGCATGCGTCTTGTCTATAGGTGTTTATCCTCGTTTCTGGCAGTTCTGTGATCTTAAGGCTTGCAAATTTTCTGTTTTCAAACATTTATGACCAAGTAGTCTTTGTGCTTCATAGTAGTTCTTTGTCTCTTGATTGTTTACCAAATTCCCAAATGTTTTTTAATGGTTTTTGGTGGCCGGCTTTAATTTCAGTGATCACTTGATTCACAGATCTACAAAATTTTAGATTTTGAAACACCTTTGTTACTGTAATTGTACCGTACTTCCATTGMTTTTTACTTCTTTTCCTTTATGACTGAATTATCGTCTTCTGTGAACATTTCTATTACATACAATATAGTTATGACATCACGCTGTTATCAGACCTTAGTGTAACTAATAAGTTCACACAAATGGCACAATCAATTCACAATATTGGGCCTTTATGCTAAGGGAGCATTTGTTACACTCATTTTTAAATCAAGTTTGACTTTGACCATATCCTTGAGGGTCAACGAAATCAGAGAAGATAAGTCTAAGGAAAACAATCTATTGATAAAGAATACATACACTATCTCGCGTTGGAAGTTCGAAGATGTTCAATGGTGGTGATAAGCATGTCAGACCTATAAAGTCAAGTATGAAAGGACAAAGTTCAGCCCATTAAGAAGAATCCCAGAAACGAAGAAGGAAAGTTACTGGTTTCTAAAAAAGTGTTTTGGTGCCCAAACATAGTAACCGCGATTCCGCCTCTTGTTAAAAGAAACGACAACCACCTCAAATAAGCTTGCATTCAGTTTCTCTCCGTTACGATTTCGTAGCACTAGCTTAGTTCATCTTGGCTTACTAGCCAAGAGTTAGGTAGCGTAGGATAGGGTAGTTTCGGAATCGATGCTCTCCTAGAAGTAGTTACTTTTCACTGATTGTATGAACATGGAGGTAATCAACTTTCCTTGGAGACTTACGGTGTTACCACTTTGAAGGATTTTTGGTTAGGCAGCTATGGGTGAAACAATATACCCACATTCTCCCCATCTAATATCAGCCCATTTTGTTTTCGTGATTCTAGCTTCCCAAAGACTTCTCCATACATAATCTAGTTTTGACCCCAAGTATGCATTTCATATTCCATGATGGGTGCAAAATGCCACACGACACCACGACCAGTCACATTTCTTTTCTGTGACTCCAACACTTGAAAGCTGTTGAATACTTGGTCAAGGCCTTTATTTCTGAAATGGAACATGAATGCCTGATCAAGGCTTTTAAAGTTTTAAGTTGCAAATTACTCCAGATATCGAATGGTTTGTTGTAGATGCTACTGTGGGGTTTTCTTGCTGCATTTCAGGTTTTAAGCTATAAAACCTATCCAACTTTTGGGAATTTTGAGTAGAATAGTGACATGGAACTTTGACTACTTTCTTATTTTACTTTTTTATTTTTTGACGGCAAAACTCAATTCAACTTTGATTGCCTTACATGAGAAGACAAATGATGAAAGTTAGTGGATACTCCAATGCTATTGCATCCATTAGTATAAAGCAAATTCTGGTTTTGATAAGATATAATAGTACTCTTCTTACTCATTGACTGATAATTTAGTTGAATATAGGCCATAACAACTGAATTTTATCCAACTAAATCTAAAAGAGCAAATTCTGCATTAGTCATGGTTGCTTAAGTTTCACATTTATCGATTTAGGATTATATATCACTAAATAAAAGGTTAGTTAATTTAATTTATCACGCTTATCGATACCTTCTGTATGATAATGCCTAACAACTCTATGAGGGTTCTCGAAAATACTTGTTTGATTTAATGAAATTGTAAGCCTTGTAAATATTAAATTTGAATTGTACCAGAAAGTCCAGGATACTTGTTAGCTAAATTGAACTATTGAAGTGTTTATGTTGATTCAGCGGACTCCTAAAAATTCTCCTGTCCAATTACTATTTCTCAAATCATTGGTGATTATGCGAAGTSCTTACATTGACAGGTTCTTCTTTCGCTTTATTTTGAGGTTAAAAGCTGTAAGTAACACATCTAATTTCCTTTGTTTAACTAGCTTGCTCGCAACGAGTGATATGTTGTGGGAATTGTTAAACACTGCCCGCATTTGTCCAATTTTTACCCACATTTTCAAGTGAGAACACCCACTAACCACCTCCTCACCCACCCTCCACCACGCACCACCCAACCCACCAACCCACAGTAGAACTACCACGCACCACCCTCCACCATTTTGATCCCAACACACAATCCAACATAGACCACTTCGCGCACAACACAAGAAAGGGAAAAAAAAAGTGGAGGCCGAACCTACAAAACCGTACCTTCTCATGGAGGAGAGTAGGAGGCAGATCTGAATTCTCGGTTGGGAGGAATTCGCAAGGGAGGAAAGGTGTGTCAGCTTTGCAAGTGGGAAGGAGCGGTTTGCGGTGTAGAGGAGTTCGCGTGAGAGGCATGGCGGCTTTTCTTGGTGGCTGTGGTGTCCTGCTGGGGTGCTGCTGCTGCTGCTTGGCTTGTGCGGTCCTGGGATTGTGGGCTTGTGGGGTGATGTGGGCAGTGGTGTTGTGGGGTGTGGATGAAGTGGTGGGGTATACGCAGGTGGGATTTAGCTCGTCACTATGTTTAAGGGTTTTCTGAGCTTATTTAAAGTCAGAACTTTACTTTGGGTTGGGATTGCGGATGAAATGATCAATATATGCTCATGCATCCTATGTTATGTTACTGGGCACTGAGATTTTAAACTATTATATGCGAAAGTCATGCATAATGAGTTTAAGGATATCTAACATTCTAACTTACTGAATTATGATGGTGGAAACTAATTATGAAAATTTATGGTTCGAGGGAAACCTTGGACTGTCAATGGGGTATGTTTTTATGCTGCGAAACCTTGCTGATGCATAATGACTGGTCCAGTACCTTTCCCGCAAGAGCTGGTTGAATTGCAAAACTTTCTTTTGATAGGAATTATACCTATATAGCTGTACTGAAAGTCAGAAACCTAGCTAACGTGTAGGAAATGAAAAATCATTTCATGGTGTTATTAGTGTTCATACTACTCTAGTAGAACCTATTAACCTTCTCGAATAGAGTTAAAAAGTTGTTGCTCGCAATCTGTTATCATATACCTGTGCTGTCTCCGTGCTTTGTTTTTCTCTTCTTGAGGGCTTAATTTTGACTGCTCTAGTCACTAGTGCCTTAAATAGGTCAGCATACTCACAAGGTCAATATAGCTTAAAACCATAGATGGTTTTCTACTTAACACAGTATTGGAAATGTTTAGGGGAGCCTTCTTGGTGCCATTATCCTGCCAAAGCACTGTAGTGTCCGAAACAACCACATCCCCAAAGCCTGTATACAATTGCCTTTTTTCAATCTGATTGTTATGGCCTTATCTGCAGGGTCTGAATGGGTGGTGCTTACTAAATCATTTTTGGATTTCTGCATATGGGGACAGGATAATCTTCCTCGCACACTACTCATGTACTACACGAATTTCTTATCCTCTTCTGAGGGTTACTTCCATACAGTGGTCTGTAACAATAAAAATTACCAGAATACCACTGTGAACCATGATCTGCGGTATATMAAGTGGGACATCCCCCCAAATCAACAACCTGCCAACTTGACTAAGGCGCATTACAACGACATGGTTGAGAGTGGTGCTCCTTTTGCACGTAGATTTGCTATGAATGATCCTGTTCTTGAGCAGATTGATCGGGATCTTTTGAGGAGAAGAGATGGACACTTTGTGCCTGGGGGGTGGTGCCTGGGAAATTCAGGTGTTGGAAACGATCCATGTGTACATGTTGGCAATCCAGATGCTATAAAACCAAGCGTACATGCCAAAAGGCTAGAGAAGCTTGTACTTCAGCTCCTTGATTCCGAAACCTTCAGATCTAAACAATGTKGATAGCTTTCAATGTATTTTACCCTGTAAAGTGTTCGTTGTTATTGATTGCAAAAGGCAAATGTATGAATGTATGTCTGTTGTGTTGCCGGCATGGGAATGAAATCTCATCTATATATTACACAATGAAGATATTGTATACTCCCTTCATGAGTTGGCGGAGACTGGCTGTAAAAACACACAACTTCCAAACACGAGTACATGACATATTCCGTCACTAGTTTTTTTGGCAAACAATATGATCAAATAATTCTTTGCAATGCTAAAACCTCAAGACTTTCACCACTTGCATTTTATTAGGATTCGTATGGTACCAACAATCGTACTAAACCCTCAACACTTTCACCARATGCATTTTATTAGGATTAGTGTGCAGGCAATACAATCTAAATCAAGAGGACTAGATGAGTTTAATCTTATACTCCCCAGTCTCAAAATGATTGTTGCGTTTAGAATATTAGGTACAAGGAGAGAGAAACTTTGACTAAGAAAAATCTCCATGATATATAAGAAAAACATATATTCATATAAGATCTTATTAGTTTAGTATTAATGTGAAGTTTTTTAATATCAACTTTTTGGAATTTAAAAAGTGTAGTAAAAGATATTAACGTTTAGACAAGTGCATTGAAAACTGTGTAAAACATAAACGTAACAAACTTTTTGAGACACAAAGAGTATGTGGTATTTAAAAAACAAATGAAGCAAAACACGATTGATATCAATAGTTATGTGGCGGTTTCTCATTAAAATATTTCCTCCCAAAAGCATTGATAATCATAAATCTAATTAAAAAAAATATATTTATTAAATTAAATTAATCTATTATCTCATATTTATCCAAGAAAATACTTCATATTAAATTAAATAAAAATAATAAGATACACGACGTAACAAATATATCATATCTTATTATTAATAAAAGATTAAATTAAAAACCTACAAAATAACAACTACGAGTTTTAAAAAAAAAATTAATTAAAAAACAATAATAAATAGGAAAAATTTACGTAAATAATCCGAATTTTTATCGATCTTCCCAAAATAATCCCTACTGAACTTATTCCCAAAATAAACCCAACTTAGCATATCATCTTCTCATATTGCACCCGATGACTTGTGACCTGCTAAACAGGTRAAGATTTTATTTTATTAACTTTAACCAAAAAGGGTTAATTATAACATTTAAAAAATAAAAATAAAAACTCATAACTTCCCCCTCCCACCACTACCCATCCCCACTAGACGTCTACACCACTCCTCCTCAAACACCAACCCCACCCTCCTCGCCAACACCACAACTTGATCCAAGCTGCCACCATCACTCGCCACCCTACTTCCCACTCTGCCCAGATCACCTAACCCCCACCCCCTTACACTCCTCCCACCTATTCGAAGCCCCCCTAATCGAAGCACCACCCACCACAACTACCAATCACCAAATCGACCCCCAAATTGAAATCCACCAACCAACAACCACCAGCACCGACGCAAATTCCCCATCGACGCGAACACCCCACTACCTTCAAACTCCAATCCCCCTTCGAACTCCGACCTTCCTTTGAACTCACACCTACCTTTGCAAACCGTGAATTCGAACCACCGATCCATGTGGAATTCGAACCACCGATCCATGTGGAATTCGTGATGTTGGGTGGTTGCGTTGGTGGGGTGGTTCGAATACAATTCGTGGGGGTGGTGGTTCGAAGTCAATTCGTTGTGGTGTAAATTGAGTTCGAATCTGCTGGGTTTCAAAGGTTGGGTGTCCAATCTGGGTGGGTTTGGGACGTGTTTGGGTGGTGTGGGTTGTGGGTTAAGTGTTGCGAGGGTTGGGACGTGGTGTATGGTGATGATGGTGGTGGTGTTGTTCGAAAGGTGTGGTTGTGCAGAAGAGTGGCGGTGGTTTGTGCAGAAAGTGAAGGTTTAATTTAGATCTCTTTAAAAATGATAATAAATAAATAAACACAATAATAACTGCTAAAAATCAAGGAAACCTTGAAAATCAGGTAAATTCTACACTAGGATCATTTAGAGACATGGAGGGCAAAGTTGGATATTCTAAGAATAAGTTCACTAGGGATTATATGGGAAGACTCATAAAAATTGGGATTATTCATATAATTTTTTCTATAAATATCAATCTTACTATTAATACAAGATTAAATAAATTTAAAATTACAAGATACAACTACTCTGTATATCCTAAAAATTATATCATGGTTAAAAAAGTATGTATAAAAAACAATAATAAGATTAAATCTAAAACATATTTAATCAAAAATATTCAAAGTATTTTTATAAATATCTCTATTATATAAGGGAATGGGAGAGTAAGATGGTGTCCCTTCTCAAAAGTCTTTTATACCCTTAATGAATTTTGAAAAAAATTATGAATAAAGGTGTTTAAATTACCCTTTGCTTATTACGAAGTATGTGATTAAAAATGAAAATTGTATTTATTATGTAACTTAGCTAGTGAAAAGCTTTAACCCATGAATTGAAGCATTATTTATTTTATTTTGAATTTCAAGTCATATTTAAGAAGAAACAGTTACAATTCTATACAATTGTATTGCTAATTGGCTATAAATATTTTATTTTGATACATACTTTACAATTATTTTCAATGAAGAAATACAATTTTCATAAGGCTAAACACGCATCGCGAGCACATAAAAACTTGTATTTAATATAGCAGTGTGTCGCACGAGAAATTAATTTAGTTAATAAATAAACCAAAACTAAAAGTAAGTGTCAATATACTATGAGTCTATGAGTATTAGTCATATGAACGTTGAAAACAAATTTTTTTCAATGAAATGAGGTACATTTATACAAACGGTGGTAAGGTACCATCAAGGTTAATTGAGCTACAGAAATGAGGTACATTTAAACAAATCAGTGTAATACATGTATGTTACAGAAATTAAGTGCTCTTTTCTCTCTTCTATCATCTTCTAGTTTCTCTCTTACATTCTGAATTAATTCATGATCAAACCCATGAATAATTCTATCAAACTGTTAATTGAGCTATATATATATTACTTCAGAGAATGTACGTAGATGATATGAAAATTCATATTAGCGCTATTTGATGAACAATTTCATTTAGATTGTTTAGGACAATTTCTATGATAGCTTACATTGATGAACGAGGGTATGGTGATGTCAAGTAGCAAGGAATACAGAAAGGTAGGGGTACAGTGCACGACTCACCACCCAAGCCTACAAGAAGACTCACCGGAGTCACCACCACCAGGTTAGAGTCGCGGCCCTCGCGGGGTATGAATGTATCACAATATTCCACTCACAATATCCTAGATTGAATAGGAAATCCTCGATATATATTAACATCAAATCTACCAATACAGAAAGGTAGTGGGGCTGGTGGTTGAGGTGGTTGTTTTGTTATTTTGATTTTTTTTTGTTTTTATTTTATGTTAAAAAATTAAAAATTAACTTTAATTTTGTTAAATAAAATCATTAAGGTTATAATGTGGAAAGTTTTCGAAATTTAAGGGTATAATAAGAAAGGTAAAAAAAATGGGACTATATTGTAGAAAATGCATTTTTTCAAGGGTACCGTGTAAAAAAACCCAATGTTTTTTATTCATTTTAATAATATCTAAAACCAAATTTGAATGTTGTCAAAGTGGGATAAAATTGATTGTCCATTTGTTATATAGGGTATGTAGGGAAATAGAGATAGATTCCTAACGAGTAACCAAGTTAACCAACAAGGCACCAACTAGATGTTTGTCTCATATACTTTCGTACTTGTATTATCGCTCATTCCTTCAATGAAGCATTTTGGAGTGCAGAAGAAAACCAATGAAGACCTCACATCTACCACACCTTCGCAACCAAAAATGGCGAATCACCCTTTTCCTCCTCACCGTTTCTCTCTCCTCCTAATCTTCTCCCTCATACTCCTCCACCACTCCAACCACCACCACCCCATAACCATCTTCTCACTACCCACAACTCAATCATCATCATCTTCTTCATCATCTTCACTTCCCAGAATCCAAGATTCGCTTACCTGATATCAGGCACAAAGGTGAGGTTGCCGCAGACGAAGCGGCCTCTCGAAGTCGTCTACCACCAGAAACTACTACGTCATCCACCTTGACGCGATGATCGAGCAGGAAAGAATCGACATCGCCAGGTTCGCCAAGTCGAAAGCGGCGATCCGTCATTCGAGAATGTTATGGTTGTTGGTCATCCTGATTTGATCACCCCCAAAGTCGTACGCTATGCTGCTGTTCTTTCATGCTGTCCATCTTCTTAAACGAGCTGGTGATTGGGATTGGTTTTTTAATTCAATGCTTGGGATTATCCCTCTTTTCTCAGATGGTTAGTTAATTTTTTCTTGACTTATTTTTAATTTAATTCTGTGTGTTTGATATCATTTTATTGTTCTTTTGGTTGTTTTGAAATGTGGTTGAATTTTGACTAGATTTGTTTGTTGACTTGATTGAGTCGGAATTCAAGCAAGTATGATTTGGGTATTTGTTATTTATCCTTATTGTATCAATTGTATCATATTTTTTGTTGCATTGTTTATATATATTTATATGAAGATAGGTTTAAAACATGCTTGTCAGTTTTTGTTGTTCTGTTGTTGTCTAGATTGACCAATGATATACCTTGCATATCTTTGTGACAACTGAGGATTCGGATTATCAGCCATATTTAGCGAAAGCCATCGTGACTACGTGAGTGCATTGGTAACCTCACACAATCCACATGTGTTTGAGATTGGAAAGTGCAAATGAGTTTGATTTAAATTTTGATGATCAGGAAAACTCAGTGTCTAATACTAGCTAGAAAATCCAAATTAGAATATAAAATAATATTAGAGCATTTAACTATGTTGTCTTAGAAACTATACTATGGAAAATTATGCAAATTTGTGTAAAATTATGTTAGAGCCATTAGCAAGACCATTATAGGCTGCTTTTGAAAGGTGCAGTGGTTATGGTCAGCTTGAGGTCTGCCCAGGTGGATGTAAATACAGAATATAAGAGACATTGGCCCTTGTAGTTTCAGCAACATTATAGGTTACCTATGAATTAATATGGGTACAGGACAAATGTTCGCACAAAATGCTGTTTTCTTTATGCATGGGTAGATGTATGATTCTCATGTCTTATTACCACTAGCATATGATAAATGAAATAATGTTCAAATTGAGGTTCCAGTATGATAAAAAGTAATAATGTTTCAAAATTGAGTTTCCAGTAGAATAAAAAGTAGTCGAAGAGAGATTGGGGGGGGGGGGTGTTGGGACTTGTGAGGCCAAAAGTGGAAGAATAACTCATATACAGTATGTTATTGGACTAGTTTTTGTAGAGCTATTGGAAATACATATGTATCAATCGTACTTCTTTTAATGTTCAGATGATTATTGGTGTTGGCTTTTCTACTCAGATTTCTGCACATTTCTCTTACTTGCCTAGAGACTTAAAATTTTCTTGAGCACACAAGTGATATTGGTTGGAAATGAGTATATATTTTCTGGCTTTGAATTTCAATCAAATAGCTGAAATTATCAAATAGCACTCATGGAAAGTATAATAATTGACTAAATTTGTTATATGCAGACATCAGGGCACGGCCTATCATATTGATCCTGCCTGTACCATGTGAAAAAGTCTGGTGTTTTTGGGCAAGAAAAAAGGTCTATGCCTTCTTCTTTCAAGTTGTCTCAAGGTAGTATTTTATTATTTGCTGTATGCTTTACAATTTACATCCTATTTACTTGAAATTTTGTGGATGACCGAACTTAATGTTGTCTTAGACTATAGGAACATGTACAAACTTTGGCATTAGTTTACTTATTTTAAAAGATTCTAATGAATGTGTTTAGGCTTTGCATGTGCTCAGCTGCTTATTATCTGCATATTGTGCCTTTTGTCAATGTGCGTGCAAATCCGTGCATGAGCGTCTTGTCTATAGGTGTTTATCCTCGTTTCTGGCAGTTCTGTGATCTTAAGGCTTGCAAATTTTCTGTTTTCAAACAATTTTGACCAAGTAGTCTTTGTGCTTCATAGTAGTTCTTTGTCTCTTGATTGTTTACCAAATCCAAATGTTTTTTAATGGTTTTGGTGGCGGCTTTAATTTCAGTGATCACTGTATTCACAGATCTAACAAATTTTTAGATTTGAAACACCTTTGTTACTGTAATTGTACTACCTCCATTGGTTTTTACTTTTTTCCTTTATGACTGAATTATCGTCCTTCTGTTGAACATTTCTATTACGACAATATAGTTAGACATCACGCTGTTATCAGACATTAGTGTAACTAATAAGTTACACAATGGCACAATCAATTCACAATATTGGGCTTTATGCTAAGGGAGCATTTGTTCACTCATTTTTAAATCAAGTTGACTTGACATATCCTGAGGGTCAACGAAATCAGAGAAGATAAGTCTAAGGAAACAATCTATTGATAAAGAATACATACATACTCGCGTTGGAAGTTCGAGATGTTCATGGTGGTGATAAGCATGTCAAGACATAAAGTCAAGTATGAAAGGACAAAGTTCAGCCCATTAAGAAGAATCCCAGAAACGAGAAGGAAGTTACTGGTTTCTAAAAAGTGTTTTGGTGCCCAAACATAGTAACTGCGATCCGCCTCTTGTTAAAAGAAACGACAACCACCAAATAGTCTTGCATTCAGTTTCTCTCCTGTACGATTTCGTAGGCACTAGCTTAGTTCATCTTGCTTACAGCCAAGAGTTAGGTACGTAGGATAGGTGTAGTTCGGATCGATGCTCTCGTAGAAGTAGTTACTTTTCACTGATTGTATGAACATGGAGTAATAATTCCTTGGAGACTTACGGTGTACCACTTGGAAGGATTTTGGTTAGGCAGCTATGGGTGAAACATATACCCACATTTCCCATCTAATATCAGCCCATTTTGTTTTTCGTGATTCTAGCTTCCCAAAGACTCTCCATACATAATCTAGTTTGACCCAAGTAGCATTTCATATTCCATGTGGGTGAAAATGCCACACGACACCCACGACCAGTCACATTTCTTTTCTGTGACTCCAACACTGAAAGCTGTTGGAATATCTGGTCAGGCTTTATTCTGAAATGGAACATGAATGCCTGATCAAGGCTTTTAAAGTTTAAGTTGCAAATTACTCAGATTGCGAATGTTTTGTTGTAGATGCTACTGTGGGTTTTCTGCTGCATTTCAGGTTTTAAGCATAAAACCTATCCAACTTTTGGGAATTTTGAGTAGAATAGTGACATGGAACTTGACTACTTTTCTATTTTACTTTTTTTTTTTTGACGGCAAAACTCAATTCAACTTTGATTGCCTTACATGAAGAAAATGATGAAAGTAGTGGATACTCCAATGCTATTGCATCATTAGTATATAAAATTCTGGTTTTGATAAGATATAATAGTACTCTTCTTACTCATTGACTGAATAATTTAGTGAATATAGGCATAACAACTGAAATTTATCCAACTAAATCATAAAGAGCAAATCGCATTAGTCATGGTTGCTTAAGTTTCACATTTATCGATTAGGATTATATATCATAAATAAAGGTTAGTTAATTTAATTATACGCTTATCGATACTTCTGTATGATAATGCCTAACAACTCTATGAGGGTTCGAAAATACTTGTTTGATTTAATGAATTGTAAAGCCTTGTAAATATTAAATTTGAATTGTACCAGAAGTCCAGATACTTGTTAGCTAAATTGAATATTGAAGTGTTTATGTTGATTCAGCGACTCCTAAAAATTCCTGTCCAATTACTATTCTCAAATCATTGGTGATTATGCGAAGTCTTACATTTGACAGGTTCTTCTTTCGCTTTATTTTGAGGTAAAAGCTGTAAGTAACACTCTAATTTCCTTTGTTAACTAGCTTGCTCGCAACGAGTGATATTTGTGGGAATTGTTAAACACTGCCCGTCATTGTCCAATTTTACCCACATTTTCAAGTGAGAACACCCACTACCACCTCCTCAACCACCCTCCACACGCACACCCAAACCCACACCAGTAACCACCACGCACCACCCTCCACCATTTTGATCCCAACACACAATCCAAATAGACACTTCGCGTCACAACACAAGAAAGGAAAAAAAAAGTGGAGGCCGAACCTACAAAACCGTACCTTCTCATGGAGGAGAGTAGGAGGCAGATCTGAATTCTCGGTTGGAGGAATTCGCAGGGAGAAAGGTGTGTCAGCTTGTGCAAGTGGGAATGGAGCGGTTTGCGGTGTAGAGGAGTTCGCAGTGAGAGGCAGGCGGCTTTTCTTGTGGCTGTGGTTCCTGCTGGGGTGCTGCTGCTGCTGCTTGGCTGTGCGGTCCTGAGTTGTGGGTTGTGGGTGATGTGGGCAGTGTGTGTTGTGGGGTGTGGATGAAGTGGTGGGTATAACGCAGGTGGGATTTAGCTCGTCACTATGTTTAAGGGTTTCTGAGCTTATTAAAGTCAGAACTTTCTTTGGTGGGATTGCGGATGAAATGATCAATATATGCTCATGCTCCTATGTTATTTACTGGCACTGAGATTTTAAACTATTATATGCGAAAGTCATGCATAATGAGTTTAGGATACTAACATCTAACTTACTGAATTATGATGGTGGAACTAATTATGAAAATTTATGGTTCGAGGGAACTGTGACTGTCAATGGGGTAGTTTTTATGCTGCGAAACTTGCTGATGCATAATGACTGGTCAGTACTCTTCCCGCAAGAGCTGGTTGAATTGCAAAACTTTCTTTTGATAGGAATTATACCTATATAGCTTACTGAAAGTCAGAAACCTAGCTAACGTGTAGGAAATGAAAAAATCATTTCATGTGTTATAGTGTTCATACTACTCTAGTAGAACCTATTAACCTCTCGAATAAGAGTTAAAAAGTTGTTGCTCGCATCTGTTATCATATACCGTGGCTGTCTCCGTGCTTTGTTTTTCTCTTCTTGAGGCTTAATTTGACTGCTCTAGCATAGTGCCTTAATAGGTCAGCATACTACAAGGTCAATATAGCTTAAAACCATAGATGGTTTCTACTTAACACAGTATTGGAATGTTTAGGGGAGCCTTCTTGTCCATTATCTGCCAAAGCACTGTAGTGTCCGAAACAACACATCCCCAAAGCCTGTATACAATTGCCTTTTTTCAATCATTGTTATGGCCTTATCTGCAGGGTCGAATGGGTGGTGCTTACTAAATCATTTTGGATTCTGCATATGGACAGGATAATCTTCTCGCACACTACTCATGTACTACACGAATTTCTTATCTCTTCTGAGGTTACTTCCATACAGTGTCTGTACAATAAAAATTACCAGAAACCACTGTGAACCATGATCTGCGGTATATGAAGTGGGACATCCCCAATCAACAACCTGCCCATTGACAGGCGCATTACAACGACATGTTGAGAGTGGTGCTCCTTTTGCACGTAGAATTTGCTATGAATGATCCTGTTTTGAGCAGATTGATCGGATCTTTGAGGAGAAGAGATGGACACTTTGTGCCTGGGGGTGGTGCCTGGGAAATTTCAGGTGTTGGAAACGATCCATGTGTACATGTTGGCAATCCAGATGCATAAAACAAGCGTACATGCAAAAGGCTAGAGAGCTGTACTCAGCTCCTGATTCCGAAACCTCAGATCTAACAATGTAGATAGCTTTCAATGTATTTTACCGTAAAGGTTCGTTGTTATTGATTGCAAAAGGCAAATGTATGAATGATGTCTGTTGTGTTGCCGGCATGGGAAGAAATCTCATCTATATATAAACAATGAAGAATTGTATACTCCCTCATGAGTGGCGGAGACGGCTGTAAAAACACACAACTTCCAAAACACGAGTACTGACATATTCCGTCACTAGTTTTTTTGGCAACAATATGATCAATAAATTTTTGCAATGCTAATAACCTCAAGACTTTCACCACTTGCATTTTTAGGATTCGTATGGTACACAATCGTATAACCCTCAAACTTTCACCACATGCATTTATAGGATTAGTGTGAGGCAATACAATCTAAATCAGAGAACTAGATGAGTTTAATCTTATCTCCCAGTCTCAAAATGATTGTTGCGTTAGAATATTAGGTACAAAGAGAGAAACTTGACTAAGAAAATCTCCATGAATATAAGAAAAACATATATTCATATAGATCTTATTAGTTTGTATTAATGTGAAGTTTTTTAATATCAACTTTTGGAATTTAAAAAGTGTAGTAAAAGATATTAACGTTTAGACAAGTGCATTGAAAACTGTGTAAAACAGAAACGTACAACTTTTTTGAGCACAAAGAGTATGTGGTATTAAAAAAACAAATGAAGCAAAACAGATGATATAATAGTTAGTGGGTTTCTCATTAAAATATTTCTCAAATTGATATCAAATACTAATTAAAAAAATATTTATTAAATAAATTAATCTATTATCTCATATTTATCAAGAAAATACTTCATATTAAGATTAAATAAAAATAAGATACCGACGTACAAAATATATCATAATCTAATTATATAAAAGATTAATTAAAAACCTACAAAATAACAACTACGAGTTTTAAAAAAAAATTAATTAAAAAACAATAATAAATAGGAAAAATTTACGTAAATAATCCGAATTTTTATCGATCTCCCAAAATAATCCCTACTGAACTTATTCCAAATAACCCACTTAGCATATCATCTTCTCATATTGCACCCGATGACTTGTGACTGCTAAACAGGTTAAGATTTTATTTTATTAATTAACCAAAAAGGGTTAATTATAAAATTTAAAAAATAAAAATAAACTACAAACTTCCCTCCCACCACTACCCATCCACTAGACGTCTACACCACTCCTCCTCTAAACACCAGCCACCACCGCTCCTCGCCAATCACCACAACTTGATCCAAGCTTGCCACCATCAACTCGCCACCCTACTTCACCAGCACCAAGATCACCTAACCCCCACCCCCTTACACTCGCTCCCACTATTCAACGCCCCCCTATGAAGCACCACCCACACAACTACCAATCACCAAATCGACCCAAATTGGAAATCCACAACCAACAACCACCAGTCACGACGCAAATTCCCCATCGACTGCGAACACCCACTACTCAAACTCCAATCCCCTTCGTAACTCGACCTTCCTTTTGAAATCAACCTACCTTTGAAACCGTGAATTCGAACCACCGATCCATGTGGATTCGACACCGATCCATGTCGGAATTGTGATGTTGGGTGGTTGCGTTGGTGGGTGGTTCGAAACAATTCGTGGGGTGGTGGTTCCTGATAGTCAATCGTTGTGGTGTATTGAGTTCGAATCTGCTGGGTTGCAAAGGTTGGGTGTCGAAATCTGGGGGGTTGGGACGTGTTTGGGTGGTGTGGTTGTGGGTTAAGTGTTGCGAGGTGGGAGTGGTGTATGGTGATGATGGTGGTTGTTGTTCGAAGGTGTGGTTTGCAGAAGAGTGCGGTGGTTGTGCAGAAAGTGAAGGTTTAATAGATCTCTTTAAAAAATGATAATAAATAAATAAACACAATAATATACTGCTAAAAATCAAGGAAACCTTGAAAATCAGGTAAATTCTACACTAGGATCATTTAGAGACATGGAGGGCAAATAGGATATTCTAAGAAAAGTTCACTAGGGATTATATGGAAGACTCATAAAAATTGGGATTATTCATATAATTTTTTCTATAAATATCATATCTTACTATTATACAAGATAAATAAATTTAAAATTACAAGATACAACTACTCTGTATATCCTAAAAATTAATATCATGGTTAAAAAAGTATGTATAAAAAACAATAATAAGATTAAATCTAAACATATTTAATAAAAAATATTCAAAGTGTTTTATAAATATCTCTATATATAAGGGAATGGGAGGAGTAAAATGGTGTCCCCTTCTCAAAAGTCTTTTATAACCCTTAATGAATTTTGAAAAAATTAATGAATAAAGGTGTTTAGATTCCCTTTGTTATTACGAAGTATGTGATTAAACGAAATTGTATTTTATATGTAACTTAGTTAGTGAAAAAGCTTTAACTCCATGAATTGAAGCATTATTTATTTTTATTTTAAATTTAAGTCATATTTAAAAGAAACAGTTAATTCAATAAAATTGTATTGCTAATTGGCTATGTAATATTTTATTTTGATATATACTTTACAATATTTTTTAATGATGAAATACAATTTTCATAAGGCTATTTCTAAACACGCATCGCGTGCACATAACATGTATTTAATATAGCAGTGTGTCGCACGAGAAATTAATTTAGTTAATAATAACAAAACTAAAGTAAGTGTATATACTATGAGTATTAGTCATATGAACGTTCAAACAATTTTTTTCAATGAAATGAGGTACATTTATACAAACGGTGGTAAGGTACACAGGTAAATTTTTGGATTTTTCTACACGGTACTCTTGAAAAAAAAGCATTTTCTACAATGTACCTCATTTTTTGACCCTCCTTATATATCCCTGAATTATATAACCATTCTACATTATTAACCTTCACGATTAAATTTAACCACACATGATTAAGTTTTTATTATTTTTTTTTTTAAAAAAAACAATAATTAAACAACCACCCACCCCTAATCCTCCATAACACCATCACCCATTCATCACCAACACAACAATTTCATTATTTACTATTGTAATACATGTACTGTTACAGAAATTAAGTGCTCTTTCTCTTCTATCATCTCTTAGTTTCTCTCTAATTCTGAATTAATTCATGATCATTGACAAACCCATGAATAATTCTATCAAACTGTTAATTGAGTACATATATTACTTCAGAGATAATGTAGCGTAGATGATATGAAATTTCATATTAGCGCTATTTGATGAACAATTTCATTTAGATTGTTTAGGACATTCTAGATAGCTTAAATTGATGAACGAGGCTATGGTGATGTACAAGTAGCAAGGAATACAGAAAGGTAGGGTACAGTGCACGACTCACACCCAAGCCTACAAGAAGACTCACTGGAGTCACCACCACCAGGTTAGAGTCGCGGGGTATGAATGTACACAATATTCACTCAATTTGATTCATAGATATTACATCAATCTACAAATACAGAAAGGTAGTGGCGCTGGTGGTTGAGGTGGTTGTTTGTATATTTTCGATTTTTTTTTTGTTTTCTATTTATGTTAAAATAATAAAAATTAACCTTAGTTTTGTTAAATAAAATCATTAAAGTTATAATGTGGAAAGTTTTCGAAATTTAGGTATAAAAGAAAGTGTCAAAAAAATGGGACTATATTGTAAAAAATGCTGGTTTTTTCCAAGGGTACGATGTAAAAAAAACCAATGT
>SNQN01001585.1:9780-31609 GCA_008642245.1 Bassia scoparia | reverse complement strand
TTTGAATAGTTTTAACAATGAAAGCTAGCCATTAGTATATCAATCAATCAGCTCAAACTTATTTAGAGTAATTTCTTAGTGACCAAAATGTAACGTTAATTAACACAAATCATTGTCATTTATATGTCAATCAATGAAATATATGAATTTGACAATTATTAATAATTGTCATTTATATGTTAATGCAATAAATCTAGACCTAATTACAATAGGATTATTGTTAATTAATAATTTGTACAATCCACCTATATAAACACACTTCTCTCCCTATCTTAATATTCAAGAACACAAGCTCTTTCATTCTACTCAATCTATTTTGTACTATTTTGCATGTTTCTATATTTTTAATTTTTTCCCTTATAAATGATCCAAAATGGTGAAATGTATTATAAATTGAGATGTGAGATTTCAAATTTACTACATATTGTCCACAATACTTCTATTGTAATTTGTAATTATGAGGCCAAGACTCATCATTACTATTTATATATTTTAATACATATTTATGAGTATATATATTAATCTTATTTATTATGATGAACATGCAATTGTAGTTGAATAAAAATTCATTTAATTTAGTTAATAAGTGACCAAGTTCACTATTTTTGTTACTAACTTTTTCAAACAACCGTAAAATCATGGGTGAATAACAATATTGTTAAGCCATTTATTGCTAAGAATTACTATAAAATTTATTTTTTATTAGGGTGATTTTAAAAGATTTTTTTACATACTTATGTAATTAAATATGAATTTCTTAATGTTGATGCAGATACTTGTAAATATGCACATGCAGCATGTGTGCTCAGAATGCTAGTCAAAACCCTAACAACGATATTAGTAGCAAAGAGGGTCTTAGAAGGCAACATGCAAATAGACAAGAGAATGAGGGGACAAAAATATATAATCAACACAATCACAAATCACTCAAAAAAACAATAATCATTCACAAAATCCAAGGTTCTCAAATCGTCACTACTTTCGGAGTCGTTTCCTTGGCGAATCTAGATACAAATTTTCGAGGCTATTCATTCTAAACTTTCTTTTTATTACTATTTTGATTAATATAATACTTTTCTTTTGAATTCAATAATGTAAATTCATCCGTTTTCAATCATTTTCGCCGTATGCAATTGTTTTAATCATAATTGTCAATACTACGATATCTTTTGTTGTAATAAGCAATCAATTTGAAGCAAAGCTTTGCTACACTAACCTTTGTTTTTCTTTTGTATTGATAGCGATACAAAGTAAGTTGATATATAATTTGGAGTTTCTATTTTTGCATATAGTTTATCATTGCATATATTATTATTGTTATTGTTTATGCATGAGACACTTTTTATTGCTTAAAACAAGACCGAATTTTTTTTTTGAATCGCATTAAGTTCAGGTTTCATGGACAAACGGATTTTAATCACCTTATTAATTTGTTATTTGAAGTGGTCACAAAATTAGGTTAGCTAGTGATACGTACATGATAGAAACTCACTCTTTTAATAGATTTCTAAGGCTAGAGGCTTCCTAAGGATAAAATTTCTAAGTTGTTGTGTATTCAAAATGGATTGGGATTGAATGGAATACAATGAGATCGAGTAGAGGCCCGGTACATGCAGGTGAATTGGGTCGAAGATTTTTTCCGTACATGTCCCGAACCCATGACTTGGTTACCTGGTGTTTAGACAGTGGGGCATTAAATTGACACTAATGTTTCGGGGCGTCCGTGGATTAACCTATAAAAGGCATGATGGCGATTCCCACTCGATAACACTACCCCAACGCACTCACATGCGGGATGCCGTGACTATAGTCCACAAACAAATCGACATAGAACAGGCCGATAAGGGCACACGACCTACAGTTACATATTAACAATTTTACTGATACAAGTATATCAAGTTTATATTTGGATAGTTGGTTTAAGCTTTAAATTAGTTTGTAACTTTGAGGTTCGAGTTCCATTACCTCTCAATAGTTGGATGCATCCATTGATAATGACGAGTGGCTAGGTAGTAGCTAGGTGATTAGTAGTTGATTAAGGATGATTCCCATCTTTATGTGTTTTTATTTGTTCATTTAGTTAGGGTTGGATTTTAATTCCCTCCTTAAATTTAGGACGGAGTTTGAATTTTCCGTTCTTAATTAGGGACGGATTTGAATTTTCGTCCTAAATTTAAAGGACGGATTTTGAAAATTTCATCGCTAACTTCATTTAGCAATGAAGGTTTTAGGGACGGATAGTATTTTTCCCTAAACATGTCTCTAAGTTCATACAATGACAAATTTTACCTATTTAGCGACAGATTATGTCCGTCGCTAAATGAAACTTTTTTTTTGTAGTGGATCTTCGTCAATATAATAATTTTTATGTTAATATTATAGATCTTCATTCTATTAAGTAATCAAGCAATCGCTTAATATTTGATCTCCACCAATACTCTGTAAGTAACAATTAATCAAGGAAACAATTATATTCAATAATTTTCATTTGGAACATGCAAAATCATTTGAATTTTTTTTTTTGGGAAGGAAAATCAATTTGAATTTTTTTGTTAAACATCAACAAATTAAATTAAACATGATTAACTATCAGAACAATTTGATATTAAACATATTTAACCATTATAAGTTTGTAATAACTATGTCAATGCAAAAAAGTGGGGGTTTTTAAAAAAATTTAAACTAAATTCAACAATACTAATTAATGTTAATACTTCCTCCGTTTTTTAGACGCCCCATTTTGTGAATTTTGGAAATCGATGCAAAATTGATGAATTGATGAGGTGTATTGATGGGTATTTTAATACTGTAGTGGGTCCAAAAGGAGAGAAAAAAAAATTAAAGTAGTGTATTGATGAATTTTTAATGAAGTAAGTGGGAAAGTTTGTGATCCCCACAAAAAAGAGTGATTTGAAGAGAGATTAATTGAATATTTTAGTGTGGACCCAATCCAAAAAGGAAAAAAAATAAGAATGGAGCATCATTTGAGAATTGCCGTTTAAGCAACGGAGCATCTTGTTAACGGACCATCTCAGCCAAAACTTAAGCTGATGGTTGAGGCCAGGAATACAATATATATTCTATCACTCCCCTCACCATGAAAGGCCCTTTGGGCTTGACATCGTGGACGCTACACAGGCCCACTCATACCTGGCGCGAATAAATTCCACTTAGAAGGGAGGGAGAGGTGAGATTCGAACCTGTGACCTCTATGTCACGCTGACTCTGATACCATGTTAACCGACCATTTCAACCAAAAGCTTAAGCTGATGGTTGAGCCTAGGAATACAATATATATTCTAATCACATTAAAAAAAACAGAGAAAGTAGAATAATTAAATTAGTTTGTTGGTTTTGTTCATATAGTCAAATGTATACCGATTCTTGTTGGGCATTGTTTGGTTACCTTACTTCCCATGGGCATGAAAAATCCCATGAATTTAATTTGGGTGACACACAAAAACTCAAATGGAGAAATGGAAATTCATGAAAATTTCAACTTCCCACAAAATGTAGGAAGTATTCCTGATTCCTCTTGGTAATAAAATTATTCATGGGAATTTTAACTTCCATTGTTACAACAACAACTATTGGAAATTTTTTGGAATTTATTAAGGATTAACTTCTCGTGAATTTCCTTTATGGGAATTTGTTTCCCGTGTCAACAACGATAAGTAGATTTATAAACACCTCCACTCATTTAAAATAAAGTCATATAACACCCGACGACATAATGAAACAACATGAATACATGATATTTGGCATTCAACACATGAGCCATATTGTTATTAGAGTGAACATTTGGTGATCAACATTTTAGTATTGAGAAATGAAATGAAGATTGATCGTGCATTTGAAGATGAACATTTGTATGTAGATATGAACATTTACTGAGACCGTGATGAAGAATAATGATCCTGCGATCAATATAAGAATTTGCAACTCACATAAGGTACCTGATTGTAGACATTATTTTAGTTTGATTTATTATTAACAACTATATACTTCCTCCGTTTTTAGTTAGTGCCTCAATTTTACTTTTCCACCTATTCACAGGAAGAAACTTTGACAAGTTTTGTGCTTTACACGTAATGAAATATAGTCAATAAGATCTCGTAGATTCGTCGTTAATAATAATTAAATATCTAGTTTTTTATAATGTTTTTCATGAATATAAATTATAGTTATTAATGGTCAAAGTTGTGTCTCGGCAAGTGGTGTTATTGTTGAATGGGGCACTAAAAAAACGGAGGAAGTATAAGGTTAGGAAAAGCTAACGAGACATCGAGCGCCCGACCGTTAGATAAGATAACTAGAAATGAATATCAAATAACTAAACGTTAATTATACTGATTGACGCTGATTTGACATGCATTCCAAGATTCTTTACCATATGGAAATATATTTAGACCATACTATCGCTCTGGGGCATCCATAGACATATCGATAAGTTAAACTCCCAATTTAGTTGGTATTCCTACAATACCACTATATACAAATGGACAATCAATTTATCCCACACTTTTGACAACATCAATTGGTTTTAGATATATTAAAATAATAAAAAAACATTGGTTTTTTTTTTACACGGTATCTTGAAAAAACGCATTTTTTACAATATGTCCCATTTTTTTGACCCTTTCTTATTATACCCCTTAAATTTCGAAAACTTTCCACATTATAACTTTAATGATTTTATTTACAAAAACAAGGTTAATTTTTAACTTATACAAAAATAAACAAAAAAAATAAAATACAAAACAACCACTCAACCACAGCGCCATATTTCTGTATTGGTAGATTTGATGTTAATATCATGAATCAAGATTGAAGTGGAATATGTATACATTCAGACCCGCGATCTAACGTGGTTGGTGGTGACTCCAAGTGAGTTTCTTGTAGGCTGGGTGGTGAGTCGTGCACGTACGCCCTACCTTTCTGTATTCCTTGCTACTTGAACATCACCAATAGCCTCGTTCACAATGTAGGCTATCATCGAATGTGTCCTAAACAATCTAAATGAAATTGTTCATCAAAAAGCGCTAATAGAAATTTCATAGTCATCTACGTCATTCTCTGAAGTAAATATAATGTAGCCTCAATTAACAGTTTGATAGAATTATTCATGGGTTTGATCAATGATCATGATTAATTCAGAATGTAAGAGAAAACTAGAAGATGATAGAAGAGAAAGAGCAATTATTCTGTAACGTACATGTATTACCAATAGTAATAATGAGATTGTTGTGTTGGTGATGTGGGTGATGGTGGTTATGGGAGGATTAGGGGTGGGGTGGTGTTTAATTGTTTGTTTTTTAAAAAAAAAAATAATATATAAACTTAATCATGTGTGGTTAATTTAATCGTGAAGTATAATTGAGATTTATATAATTCAGGATATATAAGGAGGGGTCAAAAAAATGGAGTACATTGTAGAAAATGCTTTTTCAAGAGTACGTGTAAAAATCCAAAACATTTAACCTTGGTGGTACCTTTACCACCGTTGTATAAATTATCCTATTTCATTGAAAAAAATTGTTTTGAACGTTCAGATGATAATACTCAATAGTATATTGACACTTACTTTTAAGTTTTGGGTTTTTTATAACAAAATTAATTTCTCAGTAGCGACAACTGCTATATTAAATACATGTTTTTGTGCAGATGGGCGATTCGTTTTAGAAATATAGCCTATGAAAATGTGTATTTCATCATTAAAAATAATTGAAAGTTATATTCAAATAAAATATTTAGCCAATTAGCAATAAAATTTTAATTGAATTAATGTTTTTTTTATATGACTTGAAATTTTAAAAATAACAATAAATAATGCTTCATCATGGGTTAAACAGCTTTTCATAACTAAGTTACATAATAATCAATTTTCGTTTTTAAATCACATATTCGTAATAAAGCAAAGGTAATCTAACCCTTTATTCATAAATTTTTTTCAAAATTCTTAAGGGTAATAAATTATTTACTCTAATTTGCATGCATTGATTTATGTATTAATTAATGGCTTAAAGTTTAATTTTAGAATGATGTTTGAATTAATTTTGAAAATTCAATTCATTAAGGGCAATATTGTAAGTTTATAGGGGGACACTATTGCTCCCCCCTTTGGCTTATATAATAGAGATTAGTTTCAAGTTTTGTTCATGTTTTTGTCTGATCTTGGGACATTTGAGAGCACTACGGAGCATTAAGGAAGTAGTGTGGACTTTGGATTAAAGCGACGAAGGAACATGACTATCGCAGAACATCAATATTGYCACATGTCCACTCTTTTGGCCATAACTCARATTTGGCACATCGGATTGATGCGATTCTAATTGGGTTGGAAACTAAACTTAAATAGATTTGAAATGATAGGTCATATGCCCATATTGGACGCCTAGAACTCAAGATATGGCTCTCTCAAGATGGACTAGTGAAAGTGCCGCGATAGTATCAAAAACTGATCGGTTTTACACTAAACCAATCTGTTCACTTGGCTCAAATCGATCGGTTCATCCTAAATTGATCAGTTTGATGTAGTGTTTAGCCGTTTTTTCTCGATATCTTTTGGCTTTTATGCGCGAGGATATTATTGTAATTGGACAAGCTATCTATCTCAGAAATTCAGAAGTATTTAAAGAGAGATTTCCTAATTTGTAAATCACCATTTCATATTATTAGATTATTTTAGAAGTAGATTACTTATTCTCTCTAAAGAACCCTAGTTTGTGAGTTTTTCAATACACTTTGCAATTCAATAGAGTTGATCATTCGCTCTTCAATTCCTTTTGTACTTTTGGCAATTATTCATCCTTTAATCTCTTTTATTATTGCTTTTAATTTATTTATGCTTTTAATCTTGTTTTCCCCAATCGCTATTATTAGGTTTAATTCAATCATGCATGAGTATTTAATTTCTAGGGCGATTGGAGATCTACAGCAACATGACTAGCATAATTTTGGTTTGATGCAATTCTTGATTTGGCAATTAATCAAATTCCTATTAAATTGTTCGTCATGTTAATTAATTTCGTAAGGCCCGAATCAATTGCTTAATTTGATTAGTCACGAGTCTCTAGATCTAGCGATTGACACTTAGCACAAGATCTACGTTAACAGGCCAGGTAGAACAAGATTATCCTAGGTCGAGAGATACGGTTAGGAGTAGTTCTATGGTTCATTCGATTCGAGAGAACTTTGACCCTATTTTGATTGTGCTTTGTTATGAATTGATGATGCCAATTTGTTGCTAATTACTATTACAGTGAACCATAGCTTTATATTCTTTAGTCACACAGTTTATTTCTTTTATTCATCGTTCTTGTTAGTCTTAGATTAGTTTAATCACAAAATCAAAGGACCTTTTATTAGTTTAGATGCTTATATMCAATTGATCAATACTTGTTGCTTCTTCGTGAATTCGACCCTGTTACCACTAGTTATGTAGTTAGTCTTAATAGGTATTTTTGATAGGTACGCGACAAGRSTGTCAATTTTTGAGAGAGATTTTTGAGATCTWTGAATTGCACTAAGACAAGAGAATTCGTTGATGTTCGATTAGGCATCGAGAGCATGTATTTATAGGCATATAGGGAAGGATAGATATCGAAACAGATTCGTATATACGATTATAAGAAGCATATATACGAAATTATGTTTTGTGTATACACTAATTAGGAGCGTTCATACACTCATTGGTTTCGTATGCACGCTTGTGCCGACATAGCTACCATGTCAGCACATTCGTATATACGCTCTGGTTTTTTATCTATCTGTATTCTGTATTTCGCATCTGTATTTTTGGATCTAATTTCTATCAGAACTAACTTTTATCCACTTTTGGATAATTTTGGTGGACAAGATTAATCGTCTAGAATATTCTTGATCATTCTCGAATCATCTAGATTTATCTAAGAATTTCATAATTTATTTAGTTTCAGAAATCATAGAAATACTGGTGAAATCAGAAAAATGAGAGGAATATGATGAAAATAAAATTACCTTTATAAATAATTCTAAAAAATCGTTTTTACTAAGATAAATGTCCTAAAAATAGAAAATAATTATAATAACTATATTCCTCCTATTATTGGGCTCTCGGCATACGATTTAAAACTGAACTTTAATTCGACACGTGCAAAAGAGGTTATGGAATATGGATTTTGTCGCGACTTCCGAAATCAAATCTATTTCGAGAAGTAGTACTTTTCCTCATCAGCTATTCAATTTGGGGAGACATTTTTGGGTGTCTATAATACTGGAACAATTAGCGACAAATTTTAGAATCTGTCGCTAATTTAGGGACGGATTATTGAATCCGTTGCTAAATTAGGGACAAATTCTGTAATCTGCCACTAAATTTAGAGATGGAATTTCAGAATTTCTCCTTATATTTATGATTTTTCCTAGGAGATGTCTAAGAGAAAAATCAGTGGAGAAATCGAAGTTTGTCACTAATTTAGGGACAAATTTTTGAATCCATCGCTAATTTAGGGATGCATTATAAAATATGTCGCTACTTTAGGGACAGATGCAAAAATCGGTCCCTAAATTTATGATTTTTCTTGGGAGATGTCTAATGGAAAAAAGTAGTGGAAAAATTAGGYAGGGATTATAAAATTCGTCGCTAAATTTAGGATAATTATAAAATAAGGATAGATTATAAAATTCGTCGCTAAATTTAGGGACGGGTTATAAAATTCGTCCCTAATTTAGCGACGGATTGTACGGTGGAATTCGTCCCTAATTTAGCAACGGATTGTGGAATCTGTCCCTAATTATGGATTGTAGAATTCATCGCTAAATTTGGGTTTTGTTTGGATTGTAGAACAAGCAGTACAATTTATTTATATCTTTTAATACTATTTCAATATTTGGTTGCATTTTGTATTTCTTTGGACATTTAATTGTATTTTGTAGTATTATTATAGTTTATTTTGTAAAAAAAAATTATTACATATGGAGTGCGGAGTAGGAGGTTTGACGACAACGTTTGGATAGAAATTTATTTTACATAAGTTTCATTTTTCTTTACTTAGAGCAATGTTTTATCAATTTGTTTTTTCACAAATAAAGTCTATATTAAATGTAGTCATCATTTTTAACTCACAAAAGCTTAATTAGACAAATCATGTATTCTGTGCAATACTCAATTGRTAARTTGGATAAAATGGACATTTTAGYTGGACACCACTACCACCACTTTTCCTTCCCTTATAAGTAGAGATTTTAGTGTAATTAATTTTACATATTTCCCTGAAGAAATATGAGCCAGCACTATATATTTACTTAGACAAACCATTGTTGTCTAAGCACATGTTGTATTTTCAACTTAAACCTCAAACATAGTTTAAAATGACAAAGAAGATCTTACATTAGTGTGTATGATCCTCATTATAGACTATGATGAAAAATAGAATAGAATGGAAGAACAACTTAAATATATAGATGAACATTAGTACGTACGGAGTATAAAAGTTCAAAACTATATTTTGCTTTAAAAATTGATATTGTACAATTAATTGATCATTAAATTTGCAATGTTTATTATATCGAAAATATAGTTACATTATGTGGACTATATACTCTTGTGTATAATCCTCTTATTGCTATTGGTTTAAAACTAGATAATCCCCGAGCATATGCTCAATTTTTAAATAAAATACAAATTTTTCAAAAACCAAATCAAAATTTGATATTTTTAAATTGTAGTTATTTAAAAACAAAGTTTTATTTCACTTTTTTTTATTTATGAAGTAATAAATATAAAAAAGGCCGGATTTTCCTAAGTTGTACCCCTGAACTTTTGCGAATTCTAAGTTATACCCATACTTTTTTAAAATTCTAAGTTGTACCCCTAAACTGCATTCAATTAATCAGTCATACTCTCACTGAGTAACAAAGTTAACCATAGTTAACTTTAACAAATAAAAGGAAAAAAATAATCAAAAACTCTCCCTCCTCCTTCACATCCAACTCCCTCATAACCACCACTAGTACTCACCACCAACCACACCCAATGAACCTAACCCAGCCCCCAGCCCCCCCCCCCCCCCCCCCCCCCCCCCCCCCCCCCCCCCCCCCCCCCCCCCCCCCCCCCCCCCCCCCCCCCCCCCCCCCCCCCCACCCCCAATGACCCCCACCCCCAACTACCTAGGCCACCAGGCCAATACCAACCACACCCAACGAACCCAACCACCCTTACAACTCCTAACTCGCACCAAAATTGGCGTCCTCACTCACAAATTGCAAACACCCTCACTCAAAAATCGCAACCACCACCGAGTCACCTACCCAACGAACCCCACCACCACTACCACTGAGCCATACACCCAACGAACCTCACTCACAACCCTCACTCGCAGCCACTATTGAGTTCCCTAGTGTTTTGAGTAATGACAAACAGTTGCAAGAACAAGTACACTGATCTGATGAATACAACTGGTCTGAACAGCTGAGGAACTTTTCTCGGTCACTTGCTAGAAAGTGATAGTATGCTAACAAGTTATATTGTGCAAAGTGCTTTATGCGTTTGGCATACAGGAATTCCAACTCTTGAAAAAGAAAGTTTCTTCGAGGAAGACTCGAGAAGATCCAGTTTGCAATGAAGAATCAAGGATAGRTTCGAGTAGTTGAAGAACAAAGAACMTTAGTTGTAGAGTTAGAATAACTCTTCTTGTTGTAAAAGTGCATAAGTGTGTTTGATGAATGTTTGTATTATTGATTGATGGAAAAMGGCTTTTTCTTATGTAGGGTCAYAGACAACTAYACRAGTTYGTCAGTTGGCTTTGACACTACCAATTGGGAAAACAGTTCTACTGTTTTCARAACACGGATCATCTTYTCGAGCAAGAATAYATTTTRGGAAAGTTTTCTTCAAACGAATTTTGGAAACATCAAGATGATCTGGTTATGTTCAGAATATTTGGTAACTACTTTTGTTGGAATAAAGGTAACACGAGATATTATTTTGTGAAGTATGAAATAATATCTTGTCAGACTTTCCTAAAATATGTAAGAATATTCGTATGGGTATCTTACATGTTTTAGGGTTTCGACATCAAGTAATTACTAGGCCTTTGGCTATAAATATTCAGAGCATGCATACTCACATTACGACTTCTCTCCACGTTCTTAAAAGAGTTATTTTTTAGAGAAAGAAAAAGCCTTAAGTCCAAGATCAAGCAAACAAGAGTCCTACACATTAGTGCACAAATATTAAGCGATCATATACTCTTGTAACTCATCAAGTAAGTATTGAGAGAAACAACGTTGTATTGAGTCACCAACAAAGGGGTTGGCGATTGGTTTGCAATTGTGAGTTCAATTGCGAGTTCTTGTGAGTTCAAGTGCGAGATTAGCACACTTGAGTTGAGTGTGGGATGTCATTGTGTGTGTGAGTTCACATAATTTGAGAGTGTGAGTTACTTTTAGTATTCAGAGTAGAATTAATAAAAGTGACTAGTGTAGAAGGACGTAGGCATAGTTGCTGAACCTCGTTAAATTTGGTGTGCCTTGATTATTATTGCTTTATACTATTTACACGCTGTTCAACAATTATTTCGCTGCGAGACCAGTCCAATTAGTCTACTCAACTAGAACAGTAAACAATAAAAATTTTTAATAGGCACTCAATTCACCCCCCCTCTTGAGTACCCTCGGGAAACCTTCAGCCACCAACACTCTCATAACCCTTCACAATTATTAGCACCCCCAAACACTATCACCCTTACTCGCAACGTTAATCCCCCATTTTCAAACCCAAATCCCCTAAGCCTCAAATTCGCAGCAAATCACAACCCTAATCCCATAAGTGAGATCAAAATGAGAAGAATCAATGTGAGAAATATTGTGATTGTGGTTGACTGGTCGTTGCGTGAAGAATTGAATCCAAGGTGGTGTGGTCGTGGATGGCCTGGTGATTGCGATGATGGTCGTGAATAATCGAATCGAAGGACGACACAAGGTCTGGGCGGTGCGAATAAGGGTCTGGATGCGTAGTTGTCTAGGTGGTGCAAGGTGGTATGAGCAGTGTGGTGGTTTGTTAGGTTGTGTGGGTTGGTGGTAGTTTTTTTTGTTTTATTTTTCGTTTTAATATCATAATAATTAACCATAATTAACTCATTTTAGTGAACTAAAGGCACCAATTAGAATGTAAATGTTATTAAAAGGTACGACTTAGAATTTTTAAAAAGTATAGGTACAACTTAGAATTCACAAAAGTTCGGGTACACAGCTTAGAAAAAAACCTATATAAATTTTAGGGATTTTCTACACTACACCCTTGGAAATTTCCGTTTTCTACAATACATCCCATTTTTCTTGCTCTCTCTATTGTACCCCAATTTTACAACCCATTTTTCTTGCGATTTAAACTCTGATTTTACGAATGAATTTTGTAAACGAATTTAAACGAAATTGTGAACGAATTTCTGAAAGAATTCAAACGAAATTGGGGGTTCTTGGTGTTGGTGTTGTGTCGATGTTGTTGATCATTGTAGGGGTTTCGAAGGGGGTGGTTGAGTGGGGTTGGGGTGGTGGTGCAGTGGCGGTGGAGTGGGGTGTGTTCTGATGGTGCAGCAGCGGTGGAATAGTTGTTGTGGTGGTGGTGGAGTAGCAGTGGAGTGGGGTGGTGGGGGGTGGTTGTTTTGTTTTTTTATTTTTATTTTATTATTAAAAAAATTAAAATTAACCCCAGTTTTGAATGATGACAAACCACTTTGAACTAAAAAATATACATATGCAAGTTCTGTTTGCATGTGCAGATAAAAGACTCAAGTTTAAAGGTTGTAAAGATGAAGCTTATGAAGCTACATCTCGAAGATTGCATGAAGACCAAGCTTTCAAAAGTTATAGATTTAGGTCTTAGTTGCAATGTAAGTAGTTTTCGATTAACAAAATACACTATAAAGGTCAATATTAGAGAGTTGAGTAAGTTGGATATAATAAGTAATCTCGGTTGCTTATTATAGAAAACTTCAAGTAAAATTGAGTTGACTGGAATAGTTTGGGAATAGTTCCAGACCAGTCCTCTCAAGTTTACTTCCTAGCATCAGTATTTTTGGAAAGTTTATTTCCGCGTAAAATTGATTTTGAAAATAAACGGATGGAAGGGTTATTGTGCAAGAAAGTTCCTTAAGTATGGAAAGTATATTGTTGAGCTGATAAGCTAATTTTATTTGATTACAAATAAAATCAGTAGGATATATTTTCCGTGAAATATTATCTTATTTCCAAGGAAAATATATCCTCATGATCTCATACAATACGCTTACCAAAGGCTTACTTAAGAGAGTTGAATGCACACAAACCCTTACACTTTTGCACGAGCCTTATATGTGAATCAAACTTGCAAAACCTCTCTCTCTCTAAAAAGACCTAGCATTAATCCATTACTACACTTTGTTTTTAATTTACTCTCATTCCAAGCATTGAGGCTTTCTGTAATTGAGAGACAAAGTGTTGATAAGTGAGCAAGTTGTGAGTTCAATTTGCTAGGGAACTTGGTCAGGGATCAAGTTCAGTCGTATCTTAGCATGTTCTACTGCTAAAGAAATATGGGAAACCCTAGAGTTAGACTATGAAGGAACTAGTGAAGTCAGGAGATCTAAGGTGGATATGCTTATGTCCAAATATGAAACTTTTGATATGAATCGAGATGAAAATATAAGAGATATGTTTACTCGTTTATGTCTATTTTAAATGAACTGAAATCTRTTGGCAATGAAGTTTTGGTCAGAAAAATTCTAAGGAGTTTAAAAGGTAAATGGCTGCCCAAGGTTACTGCAATATAGGTGGCCAAGGATCTATCCACCTTGACTGTAGAACAACTCATTGGGTTTCTAATGACACATGAATGTAGTTGATCAAAGGAAGAGAGTACAACCTCTCTCTAAGCCTTAAAAGAAAGAAGAAAAATGAGAAGATCTGGACGAGATAGGTCTCATGCAAGAAGATCGAGTGAGTCTTAGTCCGAGTACAAAAGGAAGTCTTGGAAGAAACAAGCAACTTAAAAAAGGGACCAGTAACCAGCATTGTTGCTTCAAGTGTGGTAATACACATACCAAAAGATTGTTCCAGCCTGCGAAAAATGATAAGGGAGGACAATAGAAGAATAACTAAAAGAGTCATGCTTGTTGCTTGGGGAGATTCAAACTCAAGTGGTGAAAGTGAGGAGGACGAGGCTCTTGTTTGTGTGACAACAATGTTGGGAGACGTAGACTAGAGACAGGCCAGTTCTGGAAAGAAAGGTCACATGTATCTCATGGCAGGAAGTAGCTCTTCAAATGAGGAACAGGTAACTATCTCTGAAATGCAAGATCAAATGAGGTACTTTGATAGAGATGAGTTATTAGGTTTTATAGATTCTGCTATAGAACAAAATGTTAAATGTAATGCTGCTTATAAAGCTAACAAGAAAAAGTTAAAAGAAGCAACACGAAATTTAGACCTAAGTGAATGTCATTCTGCTGAACTTGAACTTATTTGTACAGAACTGAAAGAAAAAATTTCAGAGCTTGAAATAAGTTTTGATCACAAGAACATAGAACTTGAGTTGCTAAAACCACAATCAGATTTTACTGGAGATATTTTTTATCAAAAGATTCAAAACAGTGACAAAGGTTTTAGTAAACTTAACGATGTTGAAGTAGAAGGAATAAATTATTTCGAGTTGCTCACACAAAAGAGTTTTACTCTAGAACATGCTGATTTAATTCTAGCTCATAATTATGTGATTGATGATGTTGAAGAATTGTTCAAAGAGTACGTGAATATGAAAAGTTCTCTTGCTAGCACTAGTGGTGCAAATGTTAGTGTCGAAGAATTGTGTTTGGAATATGAGGGTAAGATCTGTGATTTACAATATGACATATTCAATTTAAAGAAAAGTATCAACACTGAAGTTACTTCAGGTAATCAAGATGTTGATATTGATTCTTTACATTTGGAATATGAAGGTAAAATTTGTGATCTTCAAGCCGAATTATACAAACTAAAAAAAGGCAAAAACATTGAGACCACTACTGAACCAGACCTGGAACTGGTTTCAAAACTTAAAGATGAGCTTCATAGGGCAAAGTTGGGCCTTGCCATTGCTGCAGAATTTAATGAAGCCCAGCTTAAGAAACTTAAAACCAAGGAACAGGATCCGAGTGATTACCTAAGATAGATGAACAGGTTGCTCGATGCTCAGAGTACTCTAAATATCCTAACCTCTCAACCTGGAAATTCTTAGAGGTTTGGATTAGGGTATACTGGTTCTAGTTCACAACAGGCACAAAAGTTAGGCAGAGATGGTGCTTGGATTTCTGAATTCAAGCGAGGTAAGTATGTGTTTGCAAAGGACATCCATGTTTGCACCTATTGTGGTAAGAATGGACATATGATTGTTTCATGCTGGACTAAGAAAAAACATGATAAAAGAAAACGGTCACATGTCCAAAATGTTTAGAGTCCAACAAGTCACACACAACATAAGTCCAAAAGGGAAAAACATGATAAAACAAAAGGGACAAGTGTGAAACAAATCTGGGTTAGAAAGGACAAAGCCAAACCAGTTCCAAAGAACAAGGAACCCAAGAAAATCTGGGTTCCTAAAACTAAACCTTGATTTGTTTGTGTAGGTTAGAGTGAAAGGAAAGCCATATTGGTATTTGGACAGTGGTTGCTCAAGACACATGTCCGGTGATAAAAGTTAATTTCTTTCACTCGTATCCTACGAAGGAGGAAGTGTCACCTTTTGGGATAATAGCAAAGGTTTGATCAAGGGTATAGGTAAGGTTGGTAAGACACTTTCTCAAGCAATTGATAATGTTTATTTCATTGAAGGTTTGAAACACAACCTCTTAAGTATTTCTCAGCTGTGTGACAAAGGAAATCATGTCGAATTTGAAACCAATCTTTGTCACATAGTGAACACTGAAACAAAGGAACTGGTCTATAAGGGGTTCAGGCACAATAATGTTTACATAACATTCTTGAGTCAGATTCCTAGGACCAGTGCTACTTGTCACAGTGTTATTGAAGATAACCATTGGCAGTGACATAAGAGACTTAGACATGTAAGTTTTTCTTTGTTAAATAAATTGCGATTTCAGGATTTGGTTACAGGTTTACCTAACATCAAATTTGCTGCAGATCATATTGTCATGAATGTGCAAAAAGTAAACATGTCAAGTCATCTTTTTAGTCAAAGAAGGTTGTAAGCGCTAGCTACTAAAGCATTCGAGCTTGTACACATGGATTTGTGCGGACCCATGCGTGTGCAAGGTAGAAATGGTCATAGTTATGTGTTTGTTTTGGTTGATGATTATTCTCGTTATACTTGGACAATTTTTCTAAAATTTAAAAATGAAACTTTTGAGGAATTTGAAATCCTAGTAAAACAAGTCCAAAACAAGATTAATCATCAACTGCTCTCTATCCGGTCTGAACATGGTTCTGAATTTGACAATGTCAGTTTTGTAACATGCTGCAATGATCATGGTGTAACTCAGAACTTTTCAGCTCCCAGAACTCCACAACAAAATGGAGTAGTTGAGAGGAAAAATCGCACTCTAGAAGAAATGGCAAGAACTATGCTTTTAGAGAGTGGTTTACCTCGAAACTTCTAGGCTGAAGCTGTGAGTACTTCGTGCTATATTTTACATAGGGTAATGTTGAGACCACTGTTGAAAAAAACTCCTTATGAACTCCTTAGGGGAAGAAAACCAAACATTGCACATTTACGTGTTTTTGGGTGCAAATGCTTTGTATGCAATAATGGTAAATCTAGTTTGGATAAGTTTGACCCAAGGAGTGATGAGGCTGTTTTCGTTGGGTACTCTTCACACATCAATGCGTACAAAGTGTTCAATAAAAGAACCTTGTGTATTGAAGAAAGTATCCATGTCCTGTTTGATGAGACTAACATGTTTAGCAAACATGTGTAGGTTGATGATGCTGATAAGTTCGAAATAGGTATGCTCAACTTCACAGTAGCTGAGGAAGGAAATGATGTTGAACCAGACTCACCACACAACTCTCCTAGAGAGGAAGAGTTTGGTACAACACAAAATCAAGTAGCTCAAGAAGTAAGGAAAGAAGAAAGTGACTAAGAGGCACATCCACATGAAGATGATGCAGCTGAGATCACTAGAGGAATTGGTTCACCCATTCAAAATGAAAATGACATAGGGGGGACCAGTACCAGACCAGGTTCAACATTGGAAAGCACAAATGTAAACTTTGATACAAACATATCTTTTAAGTATAAGTCCTCTCACCCCACTGATCTTATTATTAGTGATATTAACGAAGGGGTGCAGACTAGGAACTCTACTTTACAAAACTTTTGTGCAATTTATTCCTTCCTTTCAAATGTTGAACCAACTGACTATAAAATGGCTTTAACAAATCCAGATTGGGTTCTAGCTATGCAAGATGAACTCAATCAGTTTGAGAGAAATCAAGTTTGGCATCTATGAACCCAAAAAAGGACAATTGTCGTTATTGACCCAAATCGTATTCAGGAAATAAATGATGACTCAGTTTTATAGTCAGAAATAAGCTAGTTAGTGTTCAAGGTTTAATCAACCAAAAGGAATTATTATGATGAAACCTTGCTCCAGTTGCCCACTTGAAGCAATCAGGATTTTAATGCATTGCAGCCCACATGAAACTTCAAGCTCTTTCAAAATGATGTAACAGCTTTCTAATGCTATTTGAAAGAAATGTTTGGTGGATACAAACCCCCGGTTTTGGATGTGACTGCCAACCATGTTTAAACTTGATAAAATCTCTTTTATGTCTCAAACAAGCTCCTAGCATGTATTGAGAAGACTTTCCAGTTTTTTCTAAGAAAAATGATATAAAAGAGTGCGGGTTGAGCAAACACTATTCTTAAAAGACAGGACTGATCTGTTATGGTCTAGATAATGTTGATGATATTTTGTTCAGGAGCTACTAATCCTAATTTGTTGATGAGTTTGCAATTTGAATGAAAAAGTTAATTGAATGATATGATGAGAACTTGGTTCTCCTAGCTTCAAAATCAAGCAAACCAAGAGGAAATAATGATCCATCAGCAAAATATCTAAAGGAGTTGCTGAAGAGATATGATCTGCATGAAAGCAAATCCTATGAAACACTCATTCCAACTTCTACAAAACTGAGCCTTGATGAGAAGGGAAAGGATGTTGAGGGTAAGCTGTACAGTGGTATGATTGGCTCATTATTGTACTTGACAGCAAGTAGGCCAGATATAGTGTTTTCAGTAGGGTTATGTGCTAGATTTCAAAGCAACCCTAAGGAATCTCACCTAAAGACTGTCAAGAGGATTCTGAGGTATCTAAATGGTACCGATGATCTATGTCTATGGTATCCAAAAGGAAACAGTATGAACCTAATTGGATACACAAATGCTGACTTTGCTGTTTTTATTGTGGATAGTAAGAGCACTTTTGGAATGGCCCATTTCTTAGGTTCTTGCCTCATCTCAGGGGGATATAAGAAACAATATTCTGGCTTTATCTACAGCCGAGTTTGAATACATTGCAGCTACTTTGTGTTATGCTCAAATCTTGTGGATAAATTCACAACTAAAGGATTTTGGGGTCTATTTCGGAAATGTTCCCATTTATGTGACAACACAAGCGCTATCAATATTTCGAAAAATCCTGTCCAACACTCTAAAACAAAGCATATCGAGTTTAGACATCATTTTCTGAGGGACAATGTTGAAAAAGGTAATGTTGAGTTAGATATTTACAGGTTAGAAGATCAACCGGCTGACATATTTACAAAACCTTTGAGCAGAGAAGTGTTCATCAAGCTTCGTACCTTGATAGGTATGATTCAGATTAGACAATGAGCTCTTCGGTCTTGACTTGCCTCCTTTGGCTACTCAAAATGGTGTCCTCTTTGTATATATATTTTTTGTTATTTTGCTATTTTTTCTTTTCTCTCTTTTTGATTTTTTAGGGCTCACAAAGTTCTTATGCGATGCTGAACTGATCAATCAAGTACTCATGGTACATTAGCATAAGTCTTGAAAAAGTGTTTGCACAGACCAATGCTAGACCACTTGGGAACCAATTTCTTGAGGCGATTAATTTCTGAATATTTTATTCTAATTTCAGCCGATTTCAAATTTTGGAATTAATTTCAAAGTCGGCTGTAATTATGGCAACTGCCACTTGTAAGAACGGATAATTGTTCAAATTTCTTGCGAAATATCCGTTGCTTATCAATCTTGCCTTGGTATAAATATCTTGCATGTGATCAAATTATTTTGTTCTTCATTTGATCAAACACTTTCCATTTTTTGTTTTCTCTCACTTGCGGTTATATATTTTCCTCGCAAATTCTTATTGTTCTTATTCTGTGTTCTTCTCTCTCTGATTTCTTGAGACACTAATTGCTCAGGTTTTCTGTTCTATCTCTTTTGCTCAAATCAGAGTCACAATTCAGTCTCACCGTGTCTAAAAGAAGAAGCACCAGGTTAGTTGATAAGGAAGTAACCGAGTCTCCAGAAATCGAGACCAAAACCTCAAACAAAGAGGCTGAGAAGGTAATTGAGTCGTTTATGAAGGAAATTCTGGAAGAAGAAGTCGAGGAAGAAGAGGAGGAGCCTCTAATTAGGAGAAATTAAAAGAAGGCTGCATCCACTAAAACCACCACTCTAAAATCCACCACAAAATCCACKACCACAAAAATTGCAACTCCCAAAGGCACCTCCAAAACTGTCAAAATCACAACTCCAAAAACCACCACTCCCAAGAAGCCTATCTCACCCAAATATAAGAGTACTACACCAGAACCGGTGGAGAACTCTAAACCAGAGGAATCGGAGAAGGAGGAABAGGTTGAAGAAAAGGGGTCTGAACCAGTTACAGAATCCGAATCAATTGAAAAAGAGGTTGAAGCTGAAGTTGAAAAGGAGGATGTAATTGGCACGATGAGAAAGGAGATGAAGGCCAAAAAGGTAGTAGCAAAGAAACCACCAACCAAATCGATTAAGGTGGTTCAGAAGGAAGTTGTGAAGGAAGTATCCAAAACCATCGCAACAAAACATCCAACCAAAACCACCACAAAATCCAAAACCACTACTCCGAAGACCATTTCCAAACCAGTGGAGAAGAAGAAGGAAAAAGAGGGTGTTGTTGTTAAGGGGCAAACTGATGTGGGTTTGGGTTCAGAGGAACAGACTACTGCAAGAAAAGTTGTACGAGTAAAGACGGTTGTCAGGAAGGGTGCCGAAGCTTCCAAAGGCAAAGAAGTGATGGTAGAACCACAATCAGACTAGTCCCCTGCCGACAAGAAGAGAAAGCAATCTGCACTAACCATTTTTGAGGGCCCAAAGCCAAAGAAAAGTAAGTCTATCAGTCCTCAATCTCTGTATGATCTCTCCGATAGGCAGATTCTAGTTGGTTTCTCTATTGCTAAGAGTTGGGTAGAACAGAAGTTCTTGCATGAAATTAGAGATGCCTTAGATTTCCAAAAATGGTTTGTGTTGTTTGCTAAAGAATTGGARGTTTTTATGCCCTTGYTTGAAYTGTTCTATGCTCACCTGCACACTAAGGACGATGGGTCCCATTTTGCCTTTGTTAAGAAAACTCCTATTAATTTGTCTGAAAAGAAATTGGCTAATATTCTTAAGGTTCCCACTAAGGGACTTGATGTGTATTCTCATGAAAATTGGCCAAGTGTTAAAGGAGTCACAACAGAACAGATCCAGAATCAGTTTTTTAATGGTCCACTTGACCCTAAGCAAGGGTATACCATCGGCCATTTAAGGGAACCAATTATGAGGATATTTCATACAATAGCCTCAAAAATTATGTTTCCCAGAGCACAAGGCCGTATGTGTGTACGATTGATGGATAGTGTTCTTATTTACTATCTCATGGAACACATTCTTGTCAATCTCCATGCTATGGTTCTTGGACACATGATCTGCTGTGTTGAGAAGGCAAAACATGCTCTGCCTTATGGTAGCTGGCTGGCCTTAGTGTTCATCACTGGAATATTCCCATGGTAGGAGATTATGGAACAATGTCCCATCTCACCAATCAGATTATAGGTCAGAAAGGCATGAGCTATGCAGGTGGGATTTTGAAGATGAAGGATGAAGTTAAGGGGAACGCAACAGGTGTAGGGACCAGTACCGAATCAGTTCAGGCAACTTATGCCTTGGTGAAGAAATTGAGTGACCAGAACACCATGATGCAATCAATGATCAATAGTGTCACTCAACTCTAAACTGCCCTTCAAGAATCTTGCAGGAGGGTTGAGGTTCACCTTGACCAAGCTGGCATTCTTGGTCAGGAGGATTCCGCAGAGAAGGAGGAGTCTTCCCAAGCTGCTGAGGAGGATGAAGATCTGGTTTTCTGAGAATGAGGAAGAAGAGGAAGTGGAGGAAGAAGAAGTTGCTTCAGAGGACCTCGAGGAGGAGGATGATGAAGATGATGAGACTGGAAATGACTCTGGAGCTGATTAAATTGCCTCTTTTCTTCTTCTATATTGCTGCTAACCCCTCTTTATTTTGAAAAACTCTATTACTCGTTTCCCTTCTCCRAAATTACAWAACATTATTCATGTAATTTGGTTTCCTACTGGTCTGTAATAACTATTTAAGTAGGACTGTTACTTTTGCTACTGTTTGCAAGAACACTTGGTAGCATTAGCATCTCTAGAATGCTATTTGAGCTACCTAATTAGCTTTAACTTTAATATAATTAGCAGTTTCCACTACTGGTTGTTTTTCTGTTCTATTAATTTGTTCCTTGATTTGTTTTGATGATGCCAAAAGGGGGGAAGCAGGTGAAATTCTGATCTATTTCCACCTATCTCA
>SNQN01001584.1:2155-49628 GCA_008642245.1 Bassia scoparia | reverse complement strand
CAAAAAAAAAAACAAAAAAAAAAAAACAAAAAACCGAAGTTTACTCAAAATGAACAATAAGTTCTAATGAAGACAAAGTATTAGATACATCGGATGCACAATAAATTTATTGTGCATCAAATTAGATTGACCCTTTTGGTCAATATAGTACCTTTTGACCAATATATGTTATTTTATTATTATACTATATTAATGTAAAGTGAATATGGGTAACTATATAAGGGTCACTATATGCTTGATGCACAATATAATTTATTGTATATCTGATGCATACAATAAGTTCTAAATATATAATTACATAACATTAATTGAAAAACACTACTACACTAGCACTAAAAAACAAAAGAAAATATATACTAATTACTAAATAAATTATTCTAAAAAAACAATAACAGCAGGCAGCAGCAATAAACATAAACAAGTAATTGAAGTAAAACAACAAATATTTAGCAAAAAACAATTAAACAACAAAGATTTCAATTAACAAAGACAACAATCAACAACAACAAAGAATCATTTAGCAAAAAAATAAAAAATTGCAATTGACAATGAAAAGTGAGACTTCAGACTTACTGACTTTGTGAATTGTGAGTTGTGACTTGCAATTAACAGATCCCACCTTTGTTACTCTTTTTCCCAATCTTCATTCATCTTCGAGTTGCTTCATCTCTCTTCCATGACACCATTGTTGCCATCCTCGCAACTTTCTCACTCCTCCAATCTCCTCCACCACATACCTCCTTCGCTCCCCCAACACCCATCACCTTTATTTCGAACACCATCACCGCAACAGGTCAAGCACAGTAACGAGACAACAATTGAACCAAACCAAATTTCTACCATAATTTTAGGGATGATGGAACTTCAAACTGGCATAATCGACTCCAATTGCAGATTTGACCTCAATTCCAACGCCATTTAAAGAAATTGGATGCATATTGAAGAAAAACACACACAAAAACAATTTCAATTTTAGCATTACTTGTTCGTGGGTTCTGGGTTCTTGGAAGGAGATGTTGATGGTGGTGCTCGTGGCTGCTCGAAATTGGGTTGATGGTGGTGCTCGTGACTGCTCGATATTGGCTCAAAGGAGAAGTGACGAAGGAGGAAGGGGAAGGAGACGGTGGTTATGGTAGTCGTTTTGATTCAATTTTTTTGGTTTGTTTTAATTCGTTTTCATGGGCTCCAATTCTGGGTAGTTGGGTCACCGTCCTTGGTTTGCGGTGTTGGGCTCGAGGTGGAGGTTGATTCGTGGTGTTTGGAGGTGGATGGTGCTGCTGTGATTACAATGGGAAATAATGATGCTCGAAGGAGGAAATAGGTAGTGGTGGAGGTCATGGAGGTCATATGGAAGAGGGAAGAAGGAAGAAGGAAGGGGTTAATTAATTAGTTTTATATTATTAATTAATTAATTAATTATTTAATTAGTTAGTTTTAGGTGTTAATTAGGTTAATTAGTTAGTTTTAATGTTAATTGAATGGAAAAATAACGGTTTGTGTTTTTTAACGGAAAAAGTACGCAAGATTACATGAGCTATTATACACTGACTTCAGGGTTACCTGATCCTATCCTGAAACCTCATGTGTATAAGAGTTATTAGGCCAAACCATAGGTTACCTAAAGGAAATTTCCCTAAATAAAACCAAAAAAGAAAAGGATAATGGCAAAATTGTAAATAAAATATTCCATTTATTTACCAAAATGCCATTGGATTGACAATTTTTTTTCGTTTCTGTCAAATAATTGTAAGTGTCGTTTGACTTTAATTACTATGAAAACTTTTTCAGTTTTCTCATCAAAAATAAAAATAAATGACTATTATTTGATAACTAATTATTATGATAATTAACTATTAGTAATGTATTTGGTGGCTATTTGCAAAAACAATCTAATAAGGGTAAATTTTGTACAAGAAGGGATTTGGTTGGAGCAGTGACTTTAACCATATTTTTATTCATGTAATCAGAGGTTTAAATCTGTTCTTTATCGTAAATTTTGCAATTATCTATTAATACACAAATTACGCTAATTGTGTCAAGAATAGAGAGAGAATAATCTACATTATTATTGCTTGTGTTTTTGTGTTGTTTTTCCATACAATTACATCAATATATATGACATAACATAACGCTAGATAAAACCCTAATAACATGAATAACTTAAGGTGGGCGACATAAATATGTTTTCGTCGCCCAAAATAACTTTTGCTTCACTGACACCGTTTTGTAGCCCATAGTTGATTTTTGTGCCACAGTTTACTTTCGTCGCCCTTTATTAGTATGTGTCACGAATATTTATTTGACGCCCAATATCTTTTTCTTGTAGTGTAATGGGCCTTGGACCTATGGTCCAATACCCTCTAACATATTGTAAACTATTTCAAGTAATGCAGTCTTATATTACTCCCTCTATTCCACTAATTTCTGCCACTTATACATTACACGTTTGTTAATGCACAATTTACAAATGAAATATCTTTAATTATACATGAGTAAAAAATTATAAAAATTGGATTTTAATAAATACTTGTTAATACGATTCTAACAAGACCACACTTAACTATATTCATTCTTACATATTGACGAGAATTTAAAAGATTCTCATTATTAATAAATAGTTCTCACTATTCATTATGACATGAATTTGTTGAACGGAGGGAGTATATATTTGCATGACTTACTGAGAGCCAAGTCTTTCCCCAGAAGGGATATGGTAATGCTCCATGATCGAGTATCCATTTACTATACGAGCTCTAGTGCAAGCATTGTGTCCTGGTAAAGAGTACGAGGCTAGAGATATTGGTGTTCATGCACAACATAGTGAAGAGGTTTCAAATGGGAGAAACTCCTTCCTCATGAAAAAAGTTACCGTTAATCCGATGCCTTATCCCGAACACGGCCTCCCGGACGCCTCTATCCCCACCTCAAACTGCAGCTGCTTAATTGATTCCTATCACAGTACTTCCCTTGTATTTTTATCGGTCATTCATATGTTATATGTAATCTTTAAAGTTATGTTTAACTGTTTAAGTATTAAATACAGTACTTAAAATAGAATAAGCTGTTAACAAATTCACAATTGATTGATGTAATTGATGTGCAATTAAGGCTAAATATTTGCAGAAAAAAACTAAATATTTCATTGTTTAGCTTCTTATATAATCTAAAGCTCTTAGTTAAACTTACCTGATTATGATGTAATAAAAATTTCCGTATCAATAATGTATTTATAATATATAAAAAAAATATAATGATAGTGATATTTACCGTATTTGTAATTACTCTTGTTTTTATTTGAGTGTTTTTGGCACTATTTAATTTTTTCTATCAATGTTAGTGATTGATACATAAGACAAAATTATTCATATACATGTTCAAATTATCTGATTTCAATATATAGATATAGATTTCAAACATCGTATAATTATAAAAACAATAGATGTAGTTGTGACTCAAAGTTATGCATTGCCAATTGCCATAATGCCTAGCCAATGTAAATGAGAGGGAGGGATCGTTAAGTTGGAACATACGATTCATACCATGCACTCGATTCAATACTCCCTTCGTAACATAAAAAAATGTCAACTTGCTGGTTGGACTGTAAGTTAGTATAACACAAAAATGCAACATTTTTCGTACTTGCACAAAAGAATTTATGTAAAATATTGAGCATACCCTGCTTAGCACACCTAAGTTACCCCGAAATTTTCACTCCAAAAAGAAATCGTGAGTGCAATTATTTGTTTTAACAAGTACATCACTAGTTCTATTTCCCTGCTTAGCACATCTAAACTACAATTTACAATTTCACCCTAGGGATTCTGTCCGAGTGAAAACGTTGCAATCAATATGTTAGGAGGAACATGAGAGTAATAAGATGGAAGCATGCTGCATGCATAGCACAATAGCAGTGACAAGTTTGACACGATTTTGGAAAGTTTGTACTGTATATCATATCATTAGAACAAACATCTTCTAGATTACAGTATACATGAAATGTTACGCAGAGTTTTTTTACAAAAATGGAGGTTAAGACTTCGGACTTAAGACCCCCATGAATACACTCATTACTTGTGTTCTACCGCGCAGAAGCTCACTAAACAACATTTCGATCATCATATCCTAAAAATGTACAACAATCTGATTCCAGAACGAAAAGGAATCTGTATAGTTGGCAATCTAATAAGCTAACTCGACCTATGCATTAGCAAGTTCCCGGAGTTTCTCAAATGCTTGCATGGTTTCCGCGTCAATCTCCAGAAACTGTAATTTGCAAGGGAGGGATGAAAATTTGAAAGAATATACTGTAGGTTTCTACGGAATGAGAATCAGACGGGCTAATCAAATAATCAGTGCAATTTTATGACTAACCTGATGAATTCTGAAAGCAATCTCTCCTTGAAGAAGCATGTAGTCCATGGCAACATCTTTTTCAAGTGATGAACGCGATTGAAGTTCAGTAGCCACTCTATTCATGTATTTCTTGGCTAATTTTAGGACCAAGCTTTACCTGCACGATATAAGAATGAGCACAATGAAAACCAGCCCTGCCTTGGAATATGATTACATTTGGTGAACAAATATATAATCTTGAAATACAGATTTTTAAGATATAATTCGATTACAGTGCGGAGTCTGCCGTATTAATACACGAGAACTTCATCTAACTTTGAACGCCTAGTACTGCAGTTATATCCAGTAAGATGAAGTTATCATCTACTGCTCCAGGTGCAACACTCTCCTATTAGGTGCGAAAGTTATATTGCTCTGCAAGCTCGCGAATTTAGTCGCAGTGTTCATTATCTTGCATAAGTTCTGGGCAGATTGCAGACATGCAAGACTTGATGTTGTGTAGGTTCTGATCGCAGGCAGGTTACTGATATCCTGGCTGGAAGTCCAAACGCTACAGTGTTAGGTTATTTGGTAATACAATTTTCTGCAACGCGAAGTAGGTCTGTTCTTGAATCTTCGCCATAGCAAATGGTACATATCTTGAATCACTATAATGGGGGGGGAAGAGACGGGGGGGTGCGCTGTATTATCGTAATGCTACTCGACCGAATACGCTACTAGCCTAAACAATACACTCAAGGTGAGCAGCCCAACACATGTCGCTAAATCTGGAGCTTGTTGATTATAGGGACAGTTGTAAGTTCTAGCATCTCCAGTGATTTTCTGTTCTGTACTTTGCATTTCGAAGCAATTGCTGCCACGTGTATTGTATGAAGATAGGGTTAATAGACCATTCTAGAGATTATGACGTTTACACTATAACTCAGTAAAACATGGTTTTAGTGACACTTCATCACTTCGTCTTACAATTATATTCCTTGCCTTCACCTTTAATTTGAAATATGATACACTCATAGTACTCTGATTGCAAGAGTGCTAGGATCTCTGATGTATAGTAAATACAACAAATCACTAAATGTAGAGATCCTTTTGATACATATTGATCATGTTTACAAAGGATATAGTATAGCAGATAAAGTTGTGAAATGTTTTCCATCACTTAACTTATAGCACTGGTTATAAAGTGCTACTAGATAGTCTGATACCTTATTAGTTTGAATGTTACGATCTTAGTGAGTTTTTTTATAATAGATGAAATAATTAATAGTGCGATACTACTAACATTCTCGAAACTGTCTTGGAGTTTCTTGCTTAAATTTTATATATATACGGGGCGCTATTTCATATACGAGTTAAATATATAGCTTGTACTTTAAATTTTCTTTCGAATCTAGTAGAAGTTAATCGCGCATAGTAAGAGTATTGAGGTGATGGCACAGGGTCTGAGGCGAGATGAAGGTAGTAGAGCTGTTGAAAGTTGAATACTTACTCTCACCAATATTTATTGTAGCTACTTGCTTTTTCACTTAATCAGAGATATTGGTGGATTAGGGCAATGAAATGATAATCGAGTGTAAGATGGCTTTCATAGAGTATTGCAAATATGACCATCTATCTTATTCTGGAAATCAGTCTCTTCTAACACACTACAAGACATGATTGTAGTTTTATGATGGAATCGTTAGTTGTCTAAACAGAATCGATCCTAAGAGGTATTAAGACTCTCTTCGCTACTTTGTACGTAAGCCATGCTTTTAAAATGTCAGGATTAAGGATACACAAAGTGACGAAGTCGGTATAGATTGTGTTCTCAGTTTGGACATTCAGTCACATAGTTATCCTTGTTGTTGCACATGATGATATAATGAGTGAAAGAACATCATAAATCTATGCAAATATTATGATCTAAGAAAGTATAGCTTATATAAAGAGATTGCTTTAGCGCAACCTTTAAACAGATCAAGGTAATCAAGGTAGAGACTACAGTTTTGAATTTCGCAACAGCACATGTGCTTAGATGAAACACACACTTTGCTAGGAAGTCTGATCAATCCGAGACCGCTATCTGAGTACAGATCACAGGCTCTCTGGTATGAGGAATTATGCGAAATTTGCCGTGTGACGACACTCTTCTTATCAGTGGACATTCTGCGTGTGTTCTGTTTACTGATTCAAATAGTCAGTACATTTGGTACTCTAGTGAAAGCTCACCACACTTATGTCCGTTGACAGTCAAATATTAAGAGTGAATTCATGAGAATCTCCATCACTGATATGGTGAGTCAAAATTTAAGTTCAGTGGGTGAGCAGCCATGCAATGGATAGAGATGATAAGACAGAGTAATTTGGTGTTCTCTCCGAGTACAGAACAGAACATCTATTTCTACGTGGTATTAGGATGTCGCAGTGGCGTGTATACACTCCGACTCGATTTCGAATCATGGACACATAATAAGAACTTCCAACCCTCAACAATCTTAAGAGTCTTCTTATGCTAGTCGCGGATTCAACAATAAGAGGTGTCGCTTGTGTCTGCATTTTTTTCTAGACGCCACTAACAGTGCTTCAAGCTGCCTTTCATCCACCTTACAGTAATAAACCACAACAGACATATTTCAAGATTCAAAAAAAATTCGATTTGTCTCAAAAGAATACCAAAATTATGAATTTTAATATGACAAGTAAGATACATCATGATAAAGACTGGAGGTCAAGTGACCCACTACACTACTTTAGGGAAATTTTATAGATTATTGGAAACACGAGGCAGATAAGTTTCTATCTTCATTTGGCAAGCACAAGAGTATTGAGTAAAGTGAGGTATCTATTACACCATAATCTTTTTGGTGAGTCGTTACACAGAGTATAAGAGACAGATATAGTATCGCATTCTCACTACTAGATTCCATTATGAATGCAATGTGACATTACAATATATGTTAGTGACCACTACTTTTGGCGAAAATCACGCTGTCCAGCTCTCGTTGTTAACTTTCCTCGAATCAACGAAGTCTACACAAATTCTCTCTCCTGTATGTGGCTTCTCAAAACTATCTTGCCTGTGAACATCTATACAGAATTAGACCAGTTTTCTGACATTATAAAGTCGCATCTCTGAAGGGTGTCTCTATACTTTAGAAGCAAGCGGTGGGAATTATTAAATTACCAGATGTGAGGTATTAAATTCGCTGCTCTCTTAACTCTTGTATCAATGTATAGGTTAAGAGATAATAGTCATAGTACTATCGAAATAGGCTAACGATAAAACGCACAATATAGAGAACTCAAGAAGCAAATATGAGGATCGATTCTGAGATATATTATTGTCCTATCGTGTTAACTGTTGCTTGATGCGATGATGCTTTATAGATAAATGTGTGGAGTGAATGAACTTACATGAGACTCTCACTCACCTTCACCAGTGTCTGATGATCTTCGTTCGGGTAGTGTACTCTTTCTGTGAATCAATCCGAGTGATAAACTCAGCCCACTACTTCATTTAGTGAGATGCAGCGTACAGTTGCCCAGCTACTAAGAACATTACTACTTTACGTGCGCAGAAAAACGCTTCAGAGCAGCGATGAGAGGAGGTGGGTTGGTGGTGTTCACGGGGGTGTGTGGGGAGTGCCTGAACACTTAGGGTCTGAGTGAATATAAACATGTTTTAGCTTCTTTGGATTGTCTCTCTTCTTTTGTGTGCTTTTATTGCTCTGAAGATGTCTATATGTGCTTAGTTAGGGGTTTGTGATGCTGGATGATTCACGCTTATCGCCGACACACTTCTTCTCAACCCACTTCTAGATTGAGTGAAAACCACTCACTAAAGTCGCTCTAAGTCTTAACTTTGTGGATTAATCTCAAAGTGACTCAATCGTAGAAGTTCTGCCTTACAGTATATTACTCTAATTCTTTTATAGGGCGACATAAACCATCTGATTCGCTCAGATCTTCTTCCTAAATATCTAATTTCAAACATCTTCTAAGACCTTCATCATCACAACATTGATAGTATTGCACATCTTATAGGGTGCGGTGTTCTTCCATTCTGCAACAACTGATATTATCTTATCTATGTCTGGATTCTCTCTAAGCGATTTCTGACCTTTTTGAAACGCATGCGTAAATAAATATAAACTATTTTGATGGTTCTAGATTTTCAATCATTTAATTCTGAATTGAACAGTGTAAATCTGAAATATAGGTTTTCTCATATCTCAATTATCCAGACTTCTATTACAAGACAGCATCAGTCTGTTAGACTATCTATGCTGTGCATCATGATTCTTAAAGATTCATAAAACACGCTTATTCAAGACCCGGTGGCGTACTTAATAATTCTCTAATATCTTGAGTTCGAAGTCGCTCGAGTGCTCTTTCACGATACTACCTTATAATGATAGGATACTCACGATTCAAACACCTGGTCGTTTTTGCATGTAATTCACTTGACCTTAGCGTAGGTGTAGATCATCATTAACCCCTTAAGTAAGGCAAGACGACCTTGTCAACAGTAAGGCCAATCTATTCATCTAGATTTCATAATGGCCAGCTGCACACCCCTTCTTAACTTGTTTTGTATACATACATACTTGTGCACTTTGGTAGGCGTCTTATTAATAACGATGCTCTGCTTAAGCATTAGGCTATCTTGAATCTTTGAAACTTACGCTACCCCATACTTTAGGATTTGTACAAACTACTCTTCATGTTCTCAGTCTAGCGGTCTAGCACCTTAAATCCAGATGTACTGTTCCTGTAGTATAGACTCTCTTCTAGTCCAATGTCTATCAGAATTGCAATGATATATCCTCATCAAAAACTCTCAAACCTTGCAACTATAACAACACTTTAAGTTTACTCAATCATACAATACATCTCAGATTAGACAAACATACTTAGAGGCTCTTCCATAATGCTGTCAGGAAGCGATATATCGAGCAGATACTTAATCAAGTACATACCTACTCATTGACCACGATGCAGAATCTCAGGGCCCATGTTCGACCGCCGAAACTAGAAGAGATCAAGAAGTCAAACATAAGTCAATCTAAGTATCCTCCACAAAAGGCCCATGTCTCTTGACCCTATAGAACATTAGCTCTATTTTGAGCAATATATAGCCTACATAGTACTATACCATGAACTATGTTGCATTCGTTTGTGTCACAATACTGAACAATATAGTATTCTAGAATGAGATATCCTTTATGGCACCTCTAATTCGTTGCATGCGATCATGAGTTCTATACACTCCACAGATAGTGAGACCGTGGTGTCAAAGAATTCGGAGTTACACTTGTCTCACGCGAACTATCCATTGTCGGGATCTCAAGCTTGACTCTAGATTCGTAGTAATAGAGTCCCTATGTCCTCAGACTAAATGAATGCTTCAAATCGTACGATCAACTCATGACCTCTATTGTAGTCATAACTTTGTAGTTTACTCGTGCCTGTATAGTCGAGCAAATATTGTGCTCATTGTATTTATACTTGCAAATTTGTCATATTCTAAATACACAAAGCAATCCAGTGTACAATGATGAATTCATGCAAATGTAGATGGTAATTATATCAGCTGATAAGTTCAATTTATGCACATGTGTCTCCAAACACTTCTATACTAGTCGCAATAATATGGTTTTAATCTAGACATTCAAAGCAAGAATATTTGTGTAAAATCTGAACATGAATTGGGGACAACATTGAAAACACGAAAAAGAGTCTGGTGCTCTATTTGTACTTGTATACAGCTCAAACAACACAATAATTGACCTCCAACGACTCCCCTTACACATTCTCTTTGTTTAATCACACAAATCAATCATGAGATCAATATATACAATATCTATATAGCAACTCTATTCGAAATTGACAACAATAAATAAATAAATGACATAATCAGTTATCTAGTCGCTAATAATATTCTTTGCTGAACAGTTTGACAGCTGACGCAATCTATCCATAATGCAGAAGTCAACTCTCTGGTAGCGCAAAAGAGGTGAGGTGTGATCATATGTATACTCAGCAAGTGAATTCGACAACTCTTTTGTAAAGTAAGAAAGTGAGCAGATAATGTACAAGGCACTAGAAGCGCAGATTTATACAAATGCAGTTGCTTAATATCCGGTAAATAGTTATTATACAGAATCTAAATGTAAAGCTCTTAGAGACACACCTTCATACTACCATATCAATGTCATCATACTCACCAATTAATCCACTCTTCAAATCAGAATGTCTAATCACTCTCAGTAACATCTTATAGCTCTACAGATATCAAAGCTCTCATCATAACATGTTTCGTTAGCAGTCTTCATACAATAATGTTTTCTCGCAGCTCCAAAACACAACCTCGTGGAGTTTCTTCATGTCGCTCCACTTATCTGACAATCTCATTGAGCAATTTTGTTGCAACACTCTCACCTTTGCTTTGAACTCTCCATGACAAGACAGGTTCCTCAACATATTCTTACAATCTCAAAACAACTAAAAAATCCTGTGACGGAGGCATTGGTCCTAAAAGTTAAGCTCTAACGCATACCATGAACTATTAGTTTACTGGGCTCGCGTAAAGCATCTGGATGGTAGAGATACTTGAGTCTGCTTCGGAGAGCTATCAGAGCAACGACGATGTACAGATCACCAATCAAACCCTATTCTTCACCGTTAATCAACATTCAATCGTTTGAGGCCTTTTGAGTGCTTCGACTTGCCAGAAAGTTTAAGTAGTCAAGTACTCACTAAACTGTGTTTTGTTCGCTTTGTATCGCAATCTCTCTCAAGAACGATAATGATGTATGCCACTCATGTTGAACACATCATTAGCTAACGATGCAATTCTGAGGACTGCTCCAGTTAATGAATACTGTCAACATACTTTTTGATCCCTTCCTTTCTACTAGTTTCGAAACCATAGCTCATTTCTATTAGAGCTCATCTGACGCTTTTCTAAGAGACCGACATCCGATATGGAACGTCACGTCACTCAAATACGAGACGTTTAGCACGCCAAACTTTGGGAATCTAGGTAATTATCCTGTTGGGCCCGCTGATTTTGCATTCTTCGGTGGCTGATTTTTCATTCGAATACTTCGATTTTTCTGGGAGATCTCTTAATAGCTTCTTCTTCAATTGTTTCTAATTTCTCATGTAATCCTCTTATTGTTGAGACGCTGCATAGATGTAAAAGCAGTGAGTTGGTCTCTCGAGATGTGAGTCATCTGATAAAGTCCTCGCTGGGATGAAGGGGAAAAAGTTTGAATGAATGATTAATGGCATCGCTCTCGTCATTACGCAATCGATGAAAATAAGATGTGGGGGGCCGTGTGTTGACAGTTGAGTGTGTGGAATTGAAGAGTGAGAAATTGCTTGAGGATCTCACTAAGTGGCGACCGTACTTTATTGTTGTTTCACAGTACATATATGCGTGAACTCAGTTAAGTTGTGTCAAAAAATTTTGACAAATTAGTGGGGAGAAGTAAGGATATAATAGCGTTTTGAGAAGAGAGCTGCGTTGAGTGAGTGTCCAACAAGACGGTTCAGTCCTTAGTTCCGTATTATCCTCGCCTGTAATAGATCTGAGTGCTGATGCGTAAATGTGTCCCACGTGCGATTATAAGTTCTCAAATAGATTTTTCTTAGAATGGCAAGTCTAGAGACTTGTGATCGTCGTCATGTCAACTCAGTGCGTTTTCTCGAGAAATGAATGACATAGAATTTACTGGCTTACTCTCTATCAGTCACCTTGTAGACTCCACGCCAGGTTATATCTTTGTTATTTACTTGATTGTAGAACACTTGTGGGAACTAACAGAAATTAAGAAAATGTACTGAATTCTAAATTAATATATAGAAATCCAAAGACCTAATTTGATTGAGCCTTTCTACAATTTCATATAGAGAACTTTCTTCTTACGATGATCCATAGATACTTATTGACATTAGTCTCATTGTTAGTAAGTAATACTGAAAGGATCTAAGAGATAAAGTCATAATTGGACATATGTAGATCCCTGATCAATTAAGCAATGAGACTCTTTGGTGATATCAAATCAGAGTCTTGAAATCTACGCACTAGTATGCATTAGACAAGAACACTATTACTGTACTGGAAATGTAATAATCATATGATAATTACTTGTCAGATCAAGGTTATAATTCCAAATGTTTCGTACAATGAGGAAAGAAACGGCTCTTAGTTGCGAAATTCATGTGAGTCTTGCGCGAAGTCTGAGATTGTTCGTTGGCTGATGCTCCAGGTACCGAGGCGGGAGCACGAGGTGAGACGCTGGCTTCAAGAGATTCAAAGACTCTCTCGATACATTTGACAATATCAGGCTGTTTACGAAACCAGATTACTAGAGAAAGAAGCTCTTGGTTAAAATTCAGTAGTGTTATTCTTATTGAGCCACATAAGATGCTTAGTGAAGACTACAATATATCGGTCCGTACAAACTCATGTACCGAGTAGCGCGCCAAAATTATTCAGAATAGCTATGAAACGCTTATATCTACATTCAAACATCAGCTGAATCTTTCTATATCAGCTCAATCTAATGTTGTTGTAAAATTCATGTTGCTCACGAACTTGATTCTCGTCTTCTGCGGTTGTGTGAAAAGGTGTGCTTCTCTCATACTAGAAGTCGTCTAGCGTGACAGGATCAGGGTACTTTATTGCAAAAGAGAAAGAGACGCCCATTGTCTTTAGAACTTATCAAACAGGAAGCGCATAACTTCTATTTACCGGTACAAATTTCGCAATATCTCGGTGTGATTTAGGAAACTCAGAACAGTGCAGAACTTAAGCTAAACACTTTTCAAGCCAGTAGAAGGTACTCTCAAAATCACTAGTAGTCTTGATCAACTAACGATACTTACATTAAGGTCCGACATGTAGCAAAAATATATAATTTCAATGCGTCTCGTTCTCAAAACGCATATCGTCTAGAGACAGTTAGGAGAGGAACCTCTGTGTCTTCACAACTTCAATGATCGTGTCAAATCATGTCTAGAACCAGACTAGACAGGCCCTTTTCAAATTCATGACTCTGTCAAAATCATGTAGTAGACAATAGGATGCTGAGATCCAAGAAACCCTTTCAACAGTTTATTAAAAAAATGGTCATCATCTCGTAATACATGTTTCAACCAGACGAGGCCCATGATTTTTGAGTATTACTCAGTGGAAAGCGCACTATTATCGATAAATCAATTGACTCTTCGCTACAACCACTATCTTCATCTGTATCACACAGAAACACGAGTCAAATATGTGTGAATTACATGGTCTTCAGCTCGTTTGTGCAATTCGCAATTGAGTAATCGTACACGATCATATAAGATACAGTCACCTATGATTCGATCGCCTACACAAGAGTTGTGTTTGTTCTTTAGATACAAATGTCCTTTGTAGTTGCCGGGCTTATTAATTTTTCACGTCAATCAAAGCTTAAGATTTACACCACATTCTTTATCCGCTCTAATCAGTGTACAAGAGTCTTTAATGATTTTAGGCAATTAAAGATTGACAGGTTACTTGCACAGTATAGATTCCTCTCGCTAGAGTAGCATGACGCATGAAACGAGAAAAAGACAATAAGATGTGGAGTGTCCGCAAATATTCGATATAAAGAGATGAACAGAGCTCAGATCTCAAGTTCTGAGAGAGAGATACAATCGCACAACTTAACGTAGCTGGGTAGACGGTTGAGACTAGAAGGTTATAATAACAGGTAAACCGTTTCAATGTAAATCTCTTTGTCCAGTTAGTTGCAGTGTAACCATGGGGAAAGTGTTTCGATATGTTTGGGTAATGTACCATGAAATTGTCTTGATAGCAATCTGTGGATTTCCTGTATATATAGTATATCACACAAGGTTCAAAACTAATTCATACTCCGTATACGATAATCGAATAATTAAGGGTTATGGCGTTATATAATAGCCCCATAAGATGATAAGACTAATTTAGCCTTGATCATGGTACTAAAGTTTTGCAGAATTCTCACGAATTTCATCAATCGTGTAATTAATTTTAGTTATTACTAATAAAGGTTTCTTTTCTTATCGAGCTCTTTATATAGGAAGTATGTTGTATTCATAGCCCTTTTTAATAATATGTGCGATAAATTAAAAGAGATTAATTGGTTACCCTGCTGAGGAAATACCGTGTTTCTTGTTGCGGAACTTGGAAGGAACAAAAGGGTAACTCAGAAGCTTTCGGACGCAGGAACAGTCTAGGTTGTTAGGGAGGTCATTTTGACGGCTCGTACTGTCCGAATACTTTGCTAATTCATTGTGCTGTTTATCTATATCGAGTAAATCTCCTATAGTGCTTGAGGCACTCACATAGTAACTTTCATCAGTGTCTAATAAGCTTGGGCAGAGATTTGTCACGATGTACGACACTCTATCGGCTATATTGTAAGCGATGTTATGAATGTGTCTCCTCAGCAGAACATTACTGAGATAATCGAATTTATGAAGACATACCAATTTAATAATTCATGCGTCTTCGCGATTGTTTCGACTCAGAAAAGAGTCGCGTTTAGTATCCAGTCATCAAAAGATGACAATAACGTGAGTGTTCCCAATATTAACTCAGTGTTAACTCTATGTACTCTGGAAGGTAGCAAAAGAGAGGTAGCTAGTTACTATAGGAAGTCAATAGATATTATTTTCTTTGTAATTGTATCTTTTAAAGGTATATTGTAATATGAGATGATCTTTAAACGATGAGATTTTCATTTTCTCAGCTGATAGTAAATTGATTATATTTGATTGTGACTAATAGGATCAACAAATTACCTTTGCGTCTGTTAGCATATTTACTTATATACATTAGTTAACTCTATATTTTGTGACACTGAGTCAATAAAAAAATCAAATGCAGATATTTAATACTTATCTGTCCTTTTCTTTTTAACAAAAAAAATTGTTGATGCTTTCTTATGATTTAATAGATTATTGTTTGTCGCTCTATATATTTTTCTTACATTTTCTATAATTTTTATAAGTTTTATAATATATGTAGGACATACAGCAGACCAATACAAAAAATATTATGCAAAAAACAGTAAAACTATCTTAGCTCAGCGAAATAGTGGAAACGCAAGTTAAGATACAACTCTAGAGCTCTCACTACTTGCCTAGGACACCACAACTAGTGTCGTGTTCTTTGCGATGGAGGAGCAGTAAGATACTACAGCAGTTGTCTACAATGTCTACGTGAAATAAAATCAGCAATATGTAATGATAATGTTCTAAATAACACCTAGCTGCTGTCTCGATTTTGGAAAATACATATAACAGAACGCTCACGCAGACGTGCTAGAACGCTGAGATATCCAATCAGATGACATGAGCGCCCTGCGGTCACTATAATCTACCATTACCGCCAGCGTACCCTAACATAGCGTAAATGATACGCATGATAACCCTTGCGTATCAGCTACGGCAGAGCTGCGAGATTATGTATATGTAATGTGCTTCTAAATTGGTGTTCTCATCTACATGTGCAGAATGAAATTGTAGCTATAGTGCTGTAGATTTTCAGTATATCACATAGCTCATATTACCTCGAATATGGAAAGTGTCTCGTCTTAGCACGTTGCTGTTAGATAAATTATGTATGCTCTAGCAGAACCTTTGACTCGCATTTGGCCGCGAATGTACAGTAATGCTCTGCTCTCTTTGAGACTTGTCTCAACTGTGAGTTGATACCTCGTATATAGAATTCGTCGCAGTGATAAATGAATATCTCTTACTTCGCAGTAGAATCTCAAAGGACGTAAAATTACGTAGAACTGTGTCAAATTTTAACTGAACTGGAGAATTGCTTGTAAAAGCGATCTGTATTAGTTCTCGGATGTATTCCAAACTCAAAAGACGAACGCTCGCACAAAATGAGGAGAGTAATGGACTAAATGCTGAGAGATTAATGATGTGATATGCAACATGCACTCAATACTACTAGGATAGTGTCATTATTTCTCTTATTGTAACTTGACTACTTAATTCCCTTTGTCGATGGCCAAGGGGGTGTGTTATGCTGTGTGTCCCTAGACTAGAAGTACTATACGATTGCCCGGATAATATATAGATATTGATTGTAATTTTTTAAGTGTGAAATATATTTCTCCTAATCCTCTCACATTATATATTACAATTAAGCTTATCAATCAAGAAATTATCAATGTTAAATTGATACATAAAAACAGACTAAAAAACACACATTCTTCATTAGTCTTTAAATTGTATCATTGATTGATTATCATTAAATTTTTCTCTAAATCATGCAAATTAATTTATCAAATCAACCAATAAATTCTTTAATACACTAGCAATAACATGACTTATTCTCTTCTTTTTCATCACTTATCATTGATTAGCAATAAAATTTTTTTCTCAAAAACAAATTTCAATAAAACGTCCAGAGATAAAAGATACCGACAGAAGTGAAGGGGAGACACTCTATAAGACACAAGACCACTCGCACGAGTATCCATTTTCAATTAAGTTCTATTCATTAATCCACCAATACAATGATAATTGTAAAATATTCTCATAAAAATTAACTATAAATTTACTCCTGATGATTATAAATACTCGATTCTCATTGTTTTCTTTATTTTTACTAACAAACAATTCTTTTTTTCTCTTCTTTTCTTCTCTAATTCTATGATCGTACAATTGTAGGTGTTTGTAAATATTTTCTTTTATATTTTTCACTTTATTGTTTACAGTTTTTACAAATTTTGCATGTATGTATTCGTTAGAAAATTTCACTTTAGTTTATATTTTGCTCAATTTTGTATTTTCTTATCATTTTTCGTAGAGGTTAATAGGTTATTATTTATTTTTCATCATTATGTCAACATGGTATTTATGTTTTTTTATAAGAAGCAAAAATTTATCATCAAGATTCATATTTTTACAATAAAAATTAAGCATTAACGTTTTTAAAAAACACTGCATGATCGTGGCAAATTAGGCTAGTAATATCTAGAGTACGTAGGGAGGTAAAACACACCATCCTCCATTAGGAGATTGAACATCCTCTCGATGAACTTGAACTGCATTTTTCGACGAAAATTTTTCGATCTCTTTCTTCGGTGTCCGGGTTATTCTTGAACAACAAAATGCTTGAAACTGCGAGGACGTACACTCCATACTGTGATATTGCATGTAACAACTCGGTTTATATTATATCTTCGATTATCCATTTCGACTTTGTGTGTTCGTCACATGATAATACTGTACGTTATACTCGTTTACTTACTTCGTTGTTCTACGACGATGTTTGAATGAATTCGGTCGGGTTTAGAAACTGGAGATTGTACAATTGTGGGTAATTGCATTAATGTATAATTAACGTATGTAATAATAATTAATAAGCTAATGATGCGCTTCGTTTAGGGAGTCGCGCTACTAATTAAATTAAGCATTCGTACGTACTAACCTCCCAACACATTTTGCACGCTCTTGCTGGCTCCCATGCTGCTAGCCTTCATTTTTACTCTGTAGTTTTATTTATTCACCGGTTTTTATATAGAGTAATTGTTTAGTTAATTAGTTAATCTAATTTAAATCTGATACTATATATACTATCAATTATATATATGTGGCTAAATTCGGTGGTGTAGTACGCAGGTTTGAATGTAGCTATTGTCACGATATAGTGTAATGAGTTTATGATCTTTACCTGGAGAGAAAGCAAGACATTGATGGCATCAAAAAGACGTAGGAGGTCCATTTTTTCTCAACTATTTCCGAGGGCATTGTGTTGATAAGAGCAAGCAACACTTTAAGACGAGACAGAAGTGGTTATAAGAAATTTCGAGTTAACTATGTACGTATTTTACTATTAGAATCATAATTTAAATACTCAATCTTCCTTCTTAGGCCCGGATCATGTGGAAGATTGACAACATCAAATGCACTAAGTCTTGGTCTAAGACTCGGCTCTCCCTCATCTTCTTGATTATGATGAGTGTCATCATCATTTGATGGAGAGGATGCTTGATGACTAAGATGGGGGTCACTTCTTTGAGGTTCTTCTTGATTTTGTGGTTGATTTTGTGTATTTATTTGAGATGAGGGTTGATTTTGGGCACTTGTTTGAGGTGGGAGTTGATTTGGTGCATTTGTTTGAGTTGGGAGTTGATTTGGTRCATTTGTTTGAGTTGGTGTTTGGTTTTGTGCACTTGTTTGAGTTGAAGGAGTAGTGTACTCATGACTTTGAGAAGTGTTAGATTTTTTGGAAAAATAACTTGCAATGCTAGGAGTTTTGCTCGAATTGTTTCTCTTCATCTCAACTTCTAAGAAAGCCACAAAATAAAATCACAATAAGACTATGTGTCTATGTCTTATATTTATACTACTAATTACTAAATTTTACACATATAAATATATAATTACATAACATTAATTGAAAAACACTACTACACTAGCACTAAAAAAACAAAAGAAAATATATACTAATTACTAAATAAATTATTCTAACAAAAAAACAATAACAGCAGGCAGCAGCAATAAACATAAACAAGTAATTGAAGTAAAACAACAAATATTTAGCAAAAAACAATTAAACAACAAAGATTTCAATTAACAAAGACAACAAGTCAACAACAACAAAGAATCATTTAGCAAAAAAATAAAAAAAATTGCAATTGACAATGAAAAGTGAGACTTCAGACTTACTGACTTTGTGAATTGTGAGTTGTGACTTGCAATTAACAGATCCCACCTTTGTTACTCTTTTTCCCAATCTTCATCTTCATCTTCGAGTTGCTTCATCTCCTCTTCCATGACACCATTGTTGCCATCCTCGCAACTTTCTCACTCCTCCAATCTCCTCCACCACATACCTCCTTCGCCTCCCCCAACACCCATCACCTTTATTTCGAACACCATCACCGCAACAGGTCAAGCAGCAGTAACGAGACAACAATTGAACCAAAACCAAATTTCTACCATAATTTTAGGGATGATGGAACTTCAAACTGGCATAATCGACTCCAATTGCAGATTTGACCTCAATTCCAACGCCATTTAAAGAAATTGGATGCTAATTGAAGAAAACACACACAAAAAACAATTTCAATTTTAGCATTACTTGTTCGTGGGTTCTGGGTTCTTGGAAGGAGATGTTGATGGTGGTGCTCGTGGCTGCTCGAAATTGGGTTGATGGTGGTGCTCGTGACTGCTCGATATTGGCTCAAAGGAGAAGTGACGAAGGAGGAAGGGGGAAGGAGACGGTGGTTATGGTAGTCGTTTTGATTCAATTTTTTTGGTTTGTTTTAATTCGTTTTCATGGGCTCCAATTCTGGGTAGTTGGGTCACCGTCCTTGGGTTTGCGGTGTTGGGCTCGAGGTGGAGGTTAGATTCGTGGTGTTTGGAGGTGGATGGTGCTGCTGTGAATTACAATGGGAAATAATGATGCTCGAAGGAGGAAATAGGTAGTGGTGGAGGTCATGGAGGTCATATGGAAAGAGGGAAGAAGGAAGAAGGAAGGGGGTTAATTAATTAGTTTATAATTATTAATTAATTAATTAATTATTTAATTAGTTAGTTTTAGGTGTTAATTAGGTTAATTAGTTAGTTTTAATGTTAATTGAATGGAAAAATAACGGTGTTAGTGTTTTTTAACGGAAAAAGTAACGGCAAGATTACATGAGCTATTATACACTGACTTCAGGGTTACCTGATCCTATCCTGAAACCTCATGTGTATAAGAGTTATTAGGCCAAACCATAGGGTTACCTAAGGAAATTTCCCTAAATAAAACCAAAAAAAGAAAAGGATAAATGGCAAAATTGTAAATAAAATATTCCATTTATTTACCAAAATGCCATTGGATTGACAATTTTTTTTCGTTTCTGTCAAATAATTGTAAGTGTCGTTTGACTTTAATTACTATGAAAACTTTTTCAGTTTTCTCATCAAAATAATAAAAATAAAAATGACTATTATTTGATAACTAATTATTATGATAATTAACTATTAGTAATGTATTTGGTGGCTATTTGCAAAAACAATCTAATAAGGGTAAATTTTGTACAAGAAGGGATTTGGTTGGAGCAGTGACTTTAACCATATTTTTATTCATGTAATCAGAGGTTTAAATCTGTTCTATCGTAAATTTTGCAATTATCTATTAATACACAAATTACGCTAATTGTGTCAAGAATAGAGAGAGAATAATCTACATTATTATTGCTTGTGTTTGTTGTGTTGTATTTTCCATACAATTACATCAATATATATAGAAAACATAACATAACGCTAGATAAAACCCTAATAACATAGAATAACTTAAGGTGGGCGACATAAATATGTTTTCGTCGCCCAAAATATACTTTTGTGCTTCACTGACACCGTTTTGTAGCCCATAGTTGATTTTTGTGCCACAGTTTACTTTCGTCGCCCTTTATTCAGTATGTGTCACGAATATTTATTTGACGCCCAATRTCCTTTTTCTTGTAGTGTAATGGGCCTTGGACCTATGGTCCAATACCCTCTAACATATTGTAAACTATTTCAAGTAATGCAGTCTTATATATACTCCCTCTATTYCACTAAATTTCTGCCACTTATACATTACACGTTTGTTAATGCACAATTTACAAATGAAATATCTTTAATTATACATGAGTAAAAAATTATAAAAATTGGATTTTAATAAAATACTTGTTAATACGATTCTAACAAGACCACACTTRACTATATTCATTCTTACATATTGACGAGAATTTAAAAGATTCTCATTATTAATAAATAGTTCTCACTATTCATTATGACATGAATTTCGTTGAACGGAGGGAGTATATATTTGCATGACTTACTGAGAGCCAAGTCTTTCCCCAGAAGGGATATGGGTAATGCTCCCATGATCGAGTATCCATTTACTATACGAGCTCTAGTGCAAGCATTGTGTCCTGGTAAAGAGTACGCGAGGCTAGAGATATTGGTGTTCATGCACAACATAGTGAAGAGGTTTCAAATGGGAGAAACTCCTTCCTCATGAAAAAAGTTACCGTTAATCCGATGCCTTATCCCGAACACGGCCTCCCGGACCGCCTCTATCCCCACCCTCAAACTGCAGCTGCTTAATTGATTCCTATCACAGTACTTCCCTTGTATTTTTATCGGTCATTCATATGTTATATGTAATCTTTAAAGTTATGTTTAACTGTTTAAGTATTAAATACAGTACTTAAAATAGAATAAGCTGTTAACAAATTCACAAATTGATTGATGTAATTGATGTGCAATTAAGGCTAAATATTTTGCAGAAAAAAAAACTAAATATTTCATTGTTTAGCTTCTTATATAATCTAAAGCTCTTAGTTAAACTTACCTGATTATGATGTAATAAAAATTTCCGTATCAATAATGTATTTATAATATATAAAAAAAATATAATGATAGTGATATTTACCGTATTTGTAATTACTCTTGTTTTTATTTAAGTGTTTTTGGCACTATTTAATTTTTTCTATCAATGTTAGTGATTGATACATAAGACAAAATTATTCATATACATGTTCAAATTATCTGATTTCAATATATAGATATAGATTTCAAACATCGTATAAATTATAAAAACAATAGATGTAGTTGTGACTCAAAGTTATGCATTGCCAATTGCCATACATGCCTAGCCAATGTAAATGAGAGGGAGGGATCGTTAAGTATGGAACATACGATTCATACCCATGCACTCGATTCAATACTCCCTTCGTAACATAAAAAAATGTAACACTTGCTGGTTTGGACTGTAAGTTAGTATAACACAAAAAATGCAACATTTTTCCGTACTTGGCACAAAAGAATTTATGTAAAATATTGAGCATACCCTGCTTAGCACACCTAAAGTTACCCCGAAATTTTCACTCCAAAAAGAAATCGTGAGTGCAATTATTTGTTTTAACAAGTACATCACTAGTTCTATTTCCCTGCTTAGCACATCTAAACTACAATTTACAATTTCACCCTAGGGATTCTGTCCGAGTGAAAACGTTGCAATCAATATGTTACGGAGGAACATGAGAGTAAATAAGATGGAAGCATGCTGCATGCATAGCACAATAGCAGTGACAAGTTTGACACGATTATGGGAAAGTTTGTACTGTATATCATATCATTAGAAACAACATCTTCTAGATTACAGTATACATGAAATGTTACGCAGAGTTTACTTACAAAAATGGAGGTTAAGACTTCGGACTTAAGACCCCCATGAATACACTCATTACTTTGTGTTCTACCGCGCAGAAGCTCACTAAACAACATTTCGATCATCATATCCTAAAAATGTACAACAATCTGATTCCAGAACGAAAAGGAATCTGTATAGTTGGCAATCTATAAGCTAACTCGACCCTATGCATTAGCAAGTTCCCGGAGTTTCTCAAATGCTTGCATGGTTTCCGCGTCAAATCCTCCAGCAAACTGTAATTTGCAAGGGAGGGATGAAAATTTGAAAAGAATATACTAGTAGGTTTCTAACGGAATGAGAATCAGACGGGCTAATCAAATAATCAGTGCAATTTTATGACTAACCTGATGAATTCTGAAAGCAAATCTTACTCCTTGAAGAAGCATGTAGTCCATGGCAACATCTTTTTCAAGTGATGAACGCGATTGAAGTTCAGTAGCCACTCTATTCATGTATTTCTTTGCTAATTTTACGGACCCAAGCTTTACCTGCACGATATAATGAAGCACAATGAAAACCAGCCCTGCCTTGGAATATGATTACATTTGGTGAACAAATATATAATCTTGAAATACAAGATTTTAAGAATTATTATTATGGGTAACAGACTACAAATTTGAAGCCTAGTACTCTAATAAAACATCAACTGCACCAGGGAAATTTATTAGGGAAAGTTAAGCTTGCAAGTGTCGAAATTTAGTGATCTTATGTCTGCTAGTTCTGATGCAGATCAGAAAGCAGATTTGATGTTGTGATAGTTGAGGCGAGGTTACTGAATCTGGCTAAACAACGCTGTGTTAGTTAAATGAGAATAAATTTCTGCAACCGGAGTGTTTAAATGCATAGCAAAGGAACAACTATCTACATAATGTGATGAAGCAGCCGCAAAGAAGCCTAAACATCAGGAAGCAGCAAAACCAGCAAATCTGGAGCTGTGATATAGGGACAGTTTATTACTCTCTTATTTTCTTTGCATTTGAAGCAATTGCTGCCACTTTTGAAGTATAGACCTAGACTAGTTATATATAATCAGAGGTGATGACAAATTATCTCGTCTACAACAACTCCTAGAACCCCAGCCATAACAAATGATCCATAAGTACGCAAGCTAGGACCTAGATGTAATCAATATAACTGAGACAATCATTTTCAAGGTATTACAGATAAATGGACTACAAACTATAGACTTAAAGGTTAAAAGGACACATAATCGATTACTAGCAGATACAGTATTCAGAGTTTTTTTAAAAAAAAAAAAAAATTAATGAGACTGAAACTGCAAACCTGCTTAAATTTAAAAACTATAGGCATCAAAACCAGGAAATAATCTGGTACTATTCTTATCAACCAGTATGGTGACAAGGTAGAGGGGAGCAGGGACTAGGGGAAAGGAAATGAGACTTGAAAGTTGAAACTCCAAATATATAGCTACTAACAACAGAAAATGTGGAATAAAACAATGAAAACAGAGGGAAGCTGGCTTCATAGTGCAATGCCATCTATCTCTCTCTGGAAATCAGTCTCCACACTACTAACAAAAGACATTGGTTTGATGGAATCGTTGTACAAAGAAGTCATTAAGAAGTTTCACTTGCTCTTTATGCCATGTTATGCTAGGAAAAAGGAAGAAGTCTTTAATTGTTTCTATGATCAGTCACATAGTTAACCCTAGCTTGTTCTATGATCAAATGAGAAAACACTACTTGCAAAAATTATGAAACTAGAGTGCTTATAAGGCTTAAACCCTTAAACAAAGGAAGGAAAATTTTGCAGCACAAGCATAAACACACCTTGCTAATGATACCGCTATCTAGCATCCACTCTGTAGGAATTTGGAATTCTTTACAATTTCTTATCAGTGACTCCCTTGTTCGAAGTATATTGTATATAGTACGCTCAATCCTGAAGTCAAATATTAAGATATTCATGAGAATTCAACTAGAGTAGAAAATTATCAGATGAGAATGCAATGTCGGAAGAATAATTTGTACTTACTTCTCAGACAACGAAACCATCTTTCTAAGGGCTATGTCGCAGGGTAATCGAGAATCATCATGATAATAAGAAACTTCCACCTCCAACTTCTTAAGATCTTTGTACCCAAATGCAGCTTCTCGCAAGGTGTCAGCCTTCTTTTCTGGCCACTCAAAGTGCTTCAAGACTGCCCTTTCATCCACCTTACAAATAATCAAACCACAACAGACATATTCAGATTCAAAAAAAATTCGATTTGTCCTTCAAAAGAATAACAAAACCTATGAATTTTATATGACAACAGTAAGATAATCATTAGACATGAAACTAAAACTTTAAGAAATTTTATAATTATTGAAAACTGAAATACACTCATTGAGAATCAAAAGGCATTGAGAAATTAAGTACTATAAACACTTTTACTTACAAGGAAGCACAATTCATCATCCAACCACTTGACGAATGCCACAACGTCATCTATATTTCGGAACACTGCACTGTTAACTTCTCGAATCAACGAATTCACAAATTCTCCTTGAGTCTCAACATCTGCCTTAATCTATACAGAATATAAACAGTACCATTATAAGCATTAAAGTCAATAATGATCAAAGCAATTATTAAAACAGAATAACTCTAACTCTTTAGTAAGTAATATAATAAATCATGAAAGATAAAGAAAAAACAAATATAGAGAACTCACAGCAAGCAAATATGAGGATCGATTCTCAATTTCTCCTATCATGTTGCTTCGAACGCTAGATAAATTAGGAGAATCAGATACTCCTCCTCCAGTCGAATCTCTTCGTGAGTCTCTCTTCATCAATGAGTGATAAAACTCCACTACTTGTGGTGCACGTTGCACAGCTCCAACATTACTTCCTGCAGAAAACCTTAGAGAAGGAGGAGGAGGTGGTGGTGGTGGGGGAGGTGGGGGTGCCACAGGGCTCTGACCATCAGTAGCTTCTTTTGCTTCATTGGGCTTTGCAGAAGGTCTTGGAGGGGGGTTTGGAATCCTTAAGGCCCTTTTCTCAACTTCTGTTGGAGTAAAAACACTAATAGCTTCTAACTTTTGATAATCTAGTGAATCATCTGAATCTCCCTTACATTTTACTTCTTTTAAGCACATAAACCCATCTGATTGTCTTCTCCTATTCATCATTAAGTCCTCATCACAACATTTTGATCCACTTATGGAGTGTCTTCTTCCTGAACTATTATCTTCTATGTGTTCCTCCCACCTTTTTTCAAGCATGGTATCAATCAAACAATCTTGATTTGTTAAATTTTCAACAGGCCATCTATTAAGCTTCTTTAAAACACTCAATCTCCTTGCACTGCTGCATTCTAAAGAATAACCAGCCGGTGGGGTATATTCTTCTGATTGAGTGCTCGATTTCACATCAGCACCACCACAAGAACACGGGTTTTGAAGTTCATTGCGTAATTGAGCATTAACCCACCTTAAGTAAGCAAGCTCTTCAACCTCATTCAATCTATTCATCTGCAACCCCTCTACTTGTTTTGACAAATCTTCATTTGTACGCTTTAATAACGATGCCTCTGCTTTTACCTTCCCCATGACTTCACTCTAATCAAATTCAAACACTTCAGTTCAGTACACGACTGTCGGAGTAATTTTAGCATAATAGAGCATAAATGTCATACTAAACCTTAGCAAATAACACCAAGTTTATAAACTATATTGACTACAAACATACTTAACCTTCTAGCTGCACAGCAAAGGCTTACTTAAGCATCAACTAATCAAGTTTGACCAAGCGATCAGCCATGTTCGACTCTATCATCAGCTAGTAATAAGTATAAGAAACATTAGTTCTTTGAGCTTATCCCAAGTTCCCAACTATTGGTTGCATTGTGTTAATCATTAGTTCTTTGAGCTTATCTTATGGGGCCTTAACTCGTTGCTCGATTTTACAATAACAAAAGTTGAGACCGTGCAAGAATGAAGTTACATATTACTCAACTATCCATGTCGGATACTCAACACTCCAACACGAGCACGAGTGCAAGACACTTAGAAACTTACTTATGGCCGTGTCGAGCACTTGTTCAATTAACATGAATGAAATCTTAAAACACAAAGCAATCACTTGTCCAATTAACATGAATGAAATCTTAAAACACAAAGTAATCACTTGTCCAATTAACATGAATGAAATCTTAAAACACAAAGCAATCACTTTGTCCAATTAACATGAATGGAAACTTAAAACAGAAATCGATCTCTTCCAGATTGTATACAAACAACATAATTCAAACCACATTTAACAAAATCAATTATAGAAATTTACAATATATCAGCAAATTAAAAAAAAAATAAAAATAAATAAATAAAAATACCTCAGAAATTTTTGTACAGTTTGACAGCTGAGATTCCAGAGAAGCCACTCTACTGGAAAGAGTTCTCTTCTGAAGATGCAACTCTTTGTTAAGGTGGCGTAATTCAAGCACTTCCAATTCAACATTTTTCGGTTTTTTCGAAATTTGAACGAAACCCTCTTTCTCACATTCATCTCTCCAATTAATCCCACTCTTCAAATCAGATTCTAACACTTTAATTTTTCTATTCAAGCTCTCAATCTCATCTTTCTTACCTTCAACTTCTTTTTCCAACTCCAAAACAACCTTCTGATTTTTCCTCAATTCTGACAACTCATTTTGCAATTGGAACTCCCTTTGCTTTGATTCCTTCAAAAGAGTCCTCAAATTCTCAATCTCAACAAATAAATCTTGCGACGAMGAAACGTTAAGCTTACTACTAYTGTTCTGCAAAGCATGAGGATGAACTTGAGTTGCTGCAACAGAGCAAGACAAATCACCAATCAAACCCCTATTCTTCACCTTACTCAAATTTTGTCGATTCCCAACTAAACTGTTGCCTTTCAATTCAGACGATTTTGTTGCCGCCATTGCTGTCGATTGAAGCTTACTCTTTCTCTCTCCTCCTAAACCCTTGACGATATTCGAACCCCACGAAGAAGCCGACTTCAGCTTCGAAGACGAATTACCCCCTGATTTTGCATTCTTCGGTGGCTGATTTTCATTCGAATACTTCGATTTTCTGGGTTTTTCAGCTTCTTCTTTCATTGTTCAATTTTTGAATTTTTGGGAGGAGATTAAAAGAGGGTTTGTTTGAGATGAGATTATATAATGAATCGAAAAGTTGAATGAATGATTAATGGAGCTCTAGAATCGATGAAATTGGGGAGCGTGAGTTTGAAATTGAAGATGAGAAATTGCGAGAAATATGGCAGGCTTTTGTTTCAGACAATGTGACAAAGTTTTCAAATTTGAATAGTGGGGATGAAAAGGAGAAGAAGTGCGTTGGTGAGAGCAACGGTCTTCTATTCGTATTACACTCTAAATTACGGTGCTAGCTTAAAACCCGTGCATTAACCAATTATTTTTATGCAATGTTTGTCGATGTCTTACTTTGGTTTTTTCGGAAATGAATGCAAAATTTGGTACTCTCCCCGACTCCCCGTTCATTTTTGTTTATTTTGTTTGAAATTGGGGAAAAGAATTAAAAAAAGATGAATTTTTAATTAATAAAATTTGTTAATTTAATTAGATTCTTACCTGAAAATAGAATTATTGACTTTTTATTTAGTAGTATAGAAAAAAGTAATAATTGTGTGTTGGAAAGTGAATTTTGGGAATAATCTAGATAGTGATAAAATACGATGGAAGAAAATTAATAAATATGGTTCAATTTGCAATGGAAAAGGTTAGTGCGGTGCAGTTCGGGTTGTGGTTGTGGCTGCTGTCAGTGGCGGTGCGGTGCGGTGCTAGGCTCATTTGACAAATGTCACAATAATAGAGTCCAGCTTTGGTACGTTTGATTTGAGCCAAATTATGAGCAACATTCGCACAATTGTCCTGCGTGCATAAATTATCATAGTTGAAAAGCTATTACAGACATCGTGAATTTTTTCCCTCAATATGGCTAAAATTTTGCCAAATTCCATTTTGCTTCGGTTGGGAAAGTATTTTTCATAATATCGTCCACGTAGGATCGGTATTTTTTAAAAAAAAAATTGAGCCAACTTCGCTATCACTAGTAGCGAATTACAGGTACAATTCGCTACTGGGGATAGGAACTACAGGTGCAATTAGCTACTGCCAGTAGCAAATTTAGCCAGAGCTTGAACTCAATACATTTTATTGAAGAGCAAAATCACTACTGGCAGTATCGAAGTACCGAGGAACTCGCTACCAGCAATAGCGAATCACCCATTTAAAAAAAATTAAATTGTATACCGATTCTACGTGGACGACATGCTAAAAAATACTTTCCAAACCGAAGCATAATGGGAATTTCCATTCTTGTTTGCAATATCTTGAGAAAAAATACCACATATCGTTCAAATGCTCCACACTTTGTGTTTTTATTCAAAAGTATTGTCCTGCTTTACACAATAAAAAGATTTAAAACATCTTAAGTCAATCAATCAAAGTTTTAATTTTAAAATTAAAATTGAAAGTTATCATTTCTCGTAGTCATCGACATAGAACAAAACAAAAACTGGGACAAAAATATATATAAAAAAATTAAAGATTTACTAGAAAATACATCGCACAACTTAACTAGCTCGGGTAGAGTTGAGAGAAGGTAGTATAACACGTTTCCTGTATTCTCCAAGTGCCCATAATGGGAAAGTGTTTCGATATGTTGGGTAATGTACCATGAAATTTCTTATAGCAACTCCTGTGATTTCCTGTATATATATATATCACCACAAGGTTCAAAACTAATTACATACTCCGTATTACGATAATCGAATAATTAAGGGTTATGGCGTTATATATAGCCCATAAGATGATAAGACTAATTTAGCATTGATCATGGTACCTAAAGTTTTGAGAATTCTCACGAATTCTCATCAATCGATGTAATTAATATTTAGTTATTACTAATAAAGGTTTCTTTATCGAGCTTCTTTTATATAGGAGTATGTTGTATTCATAGCCCTTTTTAATAAACTATGTGCGATAAATTAAAGAGATTAATTGAGTTACCTGCTGAGGAAAATCACCGTTTTCTTGTTGCGAATTGATCAAAAGCTTTGCGGCACAGTGTAGAGGATTCGAGTCTCTGTCCGCCTAATCATGGTTACATTATAATTTTGTGTTAGAATATATTCATGTTATGCAATATGTAACCCTTATGGCTATATTGTAAGCGATGTATATATACATTACTAAAAATAGAATAAATTTAATAATTCATGCGTTCAACGATAAATACCTTGTTCCATTTAACATTGTTTATTATGCCGGAGTAAAAAAGAGTGTGTTATTAGTATGTAATGTACCTGTCCAGAGTAAAGTAAACCCAACAATGCCCATCCAGTGTGAACAAGATTAGACTTTCCCTCTAGAGGCACAAATTCCTGCGTTGTACATACCAATAAAAGCAAACTTCATGAACATTTCAAAAAAAATCAAATGCAAGATATTTAATACTTGTATCTGTCCTTTTCTTTTTTAACAAAAAAATGTGATCGCTTTTTGATTAAAGTGTCGCTATAATAAATGGGGGGAATACGCAAAATTTGAAAAACATACCTTCCTAGTACAAGAAGTATAGCTCTCACCCCAACCACCATCTTCCTTTTGCGATGAGAGCAGAAAATCAACAGCCTTTCTAATCGCTATGCAATTGTTGTATGTTTTACCTGCTGCTGCTAAACCTCCAAGAGCAAACCATGTCCCATATATGAAGCATATCCCCCAATTACCGTACCTAAACATTAAGATACTCGCGTGATTTTGTCATGCTTTTCTAAATTGTTTCTATTATGAGAAATGTATTAAATGCTTATCAGAATAAATATACATATATCAAATGGAAAATGTTGTTAGATTTGTTATATACGTAGCAAACTTTGATGATGGGATCAAAGTAATGCTCTGTTTCTTGGACTGAACTGGATCTAAACTGAATTGAACTGAATCGAAATGAATATTTTATGAGAGAAGGAAATTAGGTCAAATAACTGAACTGAATTGAGCTGAAATGATCTAAACTGATGTACCATAAAACGAAGTCCAAAGAAACAGGACCTAAGTAGAGATGTGATATGCAAATGTCATATACTGGAAGTGTATATCTCTATTATATAAGCCAAGGGGGGAGCTATGGTGTCCCCCCTATGAAAGTACTATAATACCCCTAATTTAGCTTTTGTAATTTTTTTAATTGAAATATATTTCCTCCTAATTTAATTATATATTAAAAATTAMCTTATCAATCAAAAATTCAAAATTTAATTGATACATAAAAACAACTAAAAAACACACATTCTTCCATTAGTCTTTAATTGTATCCATTGATTGATTATCAATTTAAATTTTCTCTAAATCATCAAATTAATTTATCAATCAACCAATAAATTCCTTTAATACACTATGCCAATAACATGATTATTCTCTCTTTTCATCAACTTTATCATTGATTACCAATTAAATTATTTTCTCAAAAACAAATTTTCAATAAATCAGAAAAAAGTCCATTAATACAATATATCAATAACATGATTAATTCCATTTTTCATTAAATTTCTAATTCATTAATCCACCAATTACAATGATAATTGATAAAATATTCTCATAAAAAATTAATATAAATTTCACTCCTTGATGATTATAAATACTCGATCTCATTGTTTTCTTTTATTTTACTAACAAACAATCTTTTTTTCTCTTTCTTCTTTCTTCTCAATTCTAATGATGTACAATTGTAGGTGTTTGTAACTATTTTCTTTTATATTTTTCACTTTATTGTTTACAGTTTTACAATTTTGCATGTATGATTCGTTAGAAAATTTCACTTTAGTTATATTTTGCTCACTTTTGTAATTTCTTATCATTTTCGTAGAGGTTAATAGGTTATTATTTTATTTTTCATCATTATGTCAACATGTTTTATGTTTTTTTATAAGAGCAAAATTTATCATCAAGATTCATATTTTTACCAATTAAATTAAGCATTAGTTTTAAAAAAACACTGCTGCATCGTGGCAAATTAGGCTAGTAATATATAGAGTACGTAGGAGGTAAACCACACCATCCCATTAGGAGATTGAACATCCTCGATGAACTTGACTGCATTTTGACGAAATTTTCGATCTCTTTCTCCGGTGTCCCGGGTATAACTTCTTGAACACAACAATGCTTGAACTGCCGAGGAGTACACTCCACATACCTGTGATATTGCATGTAAAACTCGGTTATATATATCTTCGATTATCATTTCGACCTTTGTGTGTTTCGTCACATGATAAATGTACGTATACTCGTTACTTAGTGTTCTACGACGATGTTTGAAATGAATTCGGTCGGGTTGAGAAACTGGAGATTGTACAAATTGTGTAATTGCATTAATGTATATATAACGTATGTAATAATAATTAATAAGCTAATGATGGATTAGTTAGGAGTCGCGCTACTAATTAATAAGCATTCGTACGTACTAACCTCCAACCATTTTGCACCTCTTGCTGGCTCCCATGCTGCTAGCCCTCCATTTTTACTCTGTAGTTATTTATCACCGGTTTTTATATTAGAGATATTTTGTTTAGTTAATTAGTTAATCTAATTAATCTGATACTATATATACTTCAATTATATATATGTGGCTAAATTAGGTGTGTAGTACGAGTTGAATGTAGCTATTGTCACAGATAGTGTAATGAGTTTATGATCTTTACCTGGAGAGAAAGCAAGACATGATGGAATCAAAAAGACGATCAGGGTCCATTTTTTCTCCAACTATTTCCGAGGCATTGTTGATAAGAGCAAGCAACACTTAAGACGAGATCAGAGAGTGGTTAATAAGAAATTCGAGTTAACTATGTACGTATTTATATTAGAATCATAATTTATACATCATATATCATATACCTTGAGGCCTTCTGCAGTGCAATCGGAGACTTGCCAACCCTGATCTCGGTCAGAAAACGTCCACGATCCCTTTGAGATGTGGCGGTACATACCTTTGAAGTCGCCTTTGGATTGTCCCTAACTAATTTTCCAACATATTATTGTTCATTCACTTTTGATATGATGATATACATCTAATAAGAATACTAACACTATCAAGTAAGTACTAATTAATAACCTAATTTCAAGTTAACTGGATTACAAGGAAGGATTACTGTGACTCTTTATAAAATTGTGGCTTTCTCAGAGCAGGTCCGATTTCGTCGAGACTGAGGTTTGAAGCTAGCAATGCTGGATCACCAATGAACAATCCCATAACTGACTTCCAATACCCTGCGGCATAAATTCAGTATTGTACATAAATGTGAGGATTTTACTTGTACCCTATTCTTAATTACATCAAAGAAATCCAACTTGAATAATTGGTTAGTTTAATTAATTTACCAGCATTTTTAATCCATCTTCGGCAATCCAAATAAATCGCCGAGCCTAGCTAGATGTTTCTTGTAATGATCACCATCGGTTCTTCCACCCAACAAGCTACATACTTAAGACCTGTATAATTATCTTGTATTAATTATAATCCGTGATATAAGCTAATTTATGAATAATTATAATTCCTAATACATATTTAGGCCTGTTCTCGTCAACTTATTTCAATAAATTTCAGTAAAATAAGTTCGATCATAAGAAATTTGTAAGGTTTCAGTGAAAATAAGTTTATTTCAATAAAAATAAGTTTAGTTCAGTAGAAATAAGTTCAGTTTAGTAAATTTCAATTAAGAGAACAAGACCTTAGCTAATATTACTTGCTACATTGTTAGAGTATATATTATTTCCTAGGCCTCAACCATCAGCTTAAGCTTTTGGTTGAGATGGTCCTGTAAATGGTATCAGAGCCAGCGTGACACAGAGGTCACGGGTTCGAATCTCACCTCCCTCCCTTTCTAAGTGGAATTAATTCGCGGCCAGGTATGAGTGGGCCTGTGTTGCGTCCACATTTCAAGCCCAAAGAGCCTTTCATGTAGGGGGGAGTGTAGAGTATATATTACTATTTTTATGTGCACGCGATGCGTGCTTGTATATATGAAAATTGTACCTCGTATTTCATCAAAAATGATTATATGGTATGTATCATAATAAAAGGTTTATAAGCTAATTAGCAATACAATTTATCTGAATTGTAATATGTTGTAAATAATTATGTCTTTAAAGTTGAAATTCAAAATAAAACCATTAATGTTTTAATACAATTTGAAATAATGTTCATTGTTTAATGTTTTTGACTAATTAACTCACATAATAAAAGCAATTTTCATATTTAATCACATAATTAGTAAAGGGATAATTTAGGCACATCAATTCATAATTTTTAATTTTCATTAAGGGTATAAAAGTCTTTTAAGAGGGGGGACACCATCTTCCTCCCCCCTTCCCTTATATAATAGAGATATTCCTGGGCCTCAACCATCAGCTTAAGCTTTTGGTTGATATGGTCCTGTAACATACATGTATATTATATGCAATGCTTACCGCGGTCACTAACTACATATATACATACCTTCTCCACATTTGCCATGGTTATGTAGCGACTATTCTCATCTTCGTAATGTATGTGCATCATGGTAACCTCCAAAGCTTTTTTTCGAATGAAGTTGTTTAGAGGCCAACGAGTTAGGAGAGGCTCGGTGCAGATGTAAAGGGTATCCCACATCAACTTTTGAATCGATCCATGAGGAAAGTAGAGATCCTCCTATAGTACAACAAAATCATAAGTAATTTTTGTACGTGTTGCTCGAATTTAATCAATGATTAACATCGATAATAATTGAAATTATTAGGAAGTAAGATCGGAGTTGTTTATATGATCATACCGGTGCGCATAAATTACGAGCCTTTGTCCAATTAATATGCTCAAAGGGTTCATTGTAGAGCTCTTCTCTAAGTTGCTTGATGAGAGGTGTGATTGGACCTACAAACCTCTTCCCGTACAAGTACGACATTGGCAGATAAACCGTTCGAGAATAGCACCACATTTTTGCTGCTCAACATCACATTTTATACAAAAATTTCCAAGAAAAATAAGGATCATTTGTAATAATCATTAATTAGCAAATATGAAGTCTGATAATTAACTCTTTCATTAAGGGTTGTAACAATGATTCCAATACCCGGATGCATAGGAAAAAACGAAGGGAGGATAAAAAACTCGGGCGGTAATGGTTTACATCCAGACCAATCGAACAAACCAAGTATCTGAAATTAAATCGAGCATATACGTACGTAATTACTCGTATATCGTTTATACAATTAAGAATGTAAATAATCAAGGGAAAATCGTTAAAACATCGCAAACAATTGGCCTGTTGTACAAAACAGCACACAAACTAAACAAGGTGCGGTGCACAACACTAACTTTATTACATGGATGCATCGTGCATGCAACAATATAAATGAAAATTTTGGTCTAAGATTTGTGCACCAATGTTATAAAGTTTGTGTTGTTTAGCAATTCAAAATTATAATTTGTGTTGATATATGCGCCTAAGTCATATAGTTTGTGTTATATATCGCACCATGTTTAGTTCGTGTTGTTTTGTGCAACACACCAATAGTTGGTGTTGTTTTTGTCAATTTTCCCAATAATTAATGTTGTTATATATATATATATATATATATATATATATATATATATATGTATATATATATATATATATATATATGTGTAGCGCGATTTCATAGATAAAAATGTCTTACAGAGAGCCAAACTTTGCCCCATGAAGGGGTATGGGTAGCACCACCATGATCGAGGATCCATTTACGAGCTCTAGGACAAGCATCGTCTTCACCTTCATCGGGCCCTATTCCAAGCATTCGCAAGCAAACGTAGTTGATCGCGGTACAAAACATGGTGCTATGCTCTTCCAAATGCAACCCCCAACCTCCATCTTCGTTCTGCATTGCATGTCCCAACAAACAAAAATTAATAAACATAAGGTCCAATAATCATGAAGTATGTATGTTGTTATGATCATTCAGATCACATAATATATACTCCCTCTGTAGTAACGTATTAACTGCAACAATTTGGCATAAATTATAGAGTGAAAAAAAAGTCAAATCGTTATAGGTAATACATTATGGAGGGAGTATCATCGATTCGGAATTCGAGATAATTAATTAACCTGATGATAATAAATGTTGCGAAGGGCCTCTCTACGATGTTCTGGCCCGAAAACAGAATTTAGATATCCTGTAATGTATAAGCAAAATACCTGCACAACATATGTAGCAATTTAGATGTCTTCTAATGTACGAAGTATAAGCAAAATACTCCATACGTTTTTTTAGTTGTTCCACTTTTTATTTTGGAATGTTTTTAATTAGTTGTTCTAAAGCAATTTAAAAATAAGTTTTTTTTTTACTTTTTACCTATTTTACTTACTCTAACATTAATGAATTACTCCTTTTTAAATTCAACTTTCATTCTCGTAAAAAAAAATATTAACTTTCATTACTTCACCCAATCTATTTATCAAAAATATTTTTTTCCCAAAAATGTTCATTCACACATTTACTCCTTTATTTAAGTTACTCAACTATTTTATTTAACTTACTCAACTCAACTATTTTATCTAACACAATCAACTTTTAAATACCGTGTCAAATAAGTATGGAACATCTAAAAAAACGGAGGGAGTATAAAATAAATTAATAAAGTGTACTTAAAATTAGAATTGTGATCTTTAATGGTCTTTTTGGTGCTAAGCTAAGAGAGCAACAAAGGCGGAGATAAGAATCGACCTCATAATCTCTTGGAATCAGAAATAACGTTTAACCTCATGAGCCATCCCTCACTCTAATATTTAATGTGGTTATTAGGAAGTATTGCATTTTTAATCTAATGTAGCGACCCCAATTATGGGACTAAAAGACTTTAATTGATAGATTGTATATCCTTAATCAATTCGTGCATAATTAGAAGCAAAAAAAATATATGTTAATGGACTAACCAAGGGAGGGATGTAGAATTGAGGGCCTGAAAATTCAGCAGGCCAATGGCCATGGTCGGACTGCAAGGCTGTGAAGTACTTCGCAGCTCTCTTCATCGTCGTCGTGGCGGTTTCGTACGTGATCTCCTCTCCATCTCCCACCTTCACTTGAGGTATTGTTTGCTTAAAGTTCTTCTCTCTCAGAAACTGGTGCACAATATGTATGTCAACCAAATATAAGCTTGCAATGCCGTAAACTCGAAATCAGAAGGCGTGTTCCATTCAGCTTATTTTTACTTATTCTCCGAAAAGATAATAAGACAATTTTTTTCGTAAAAACCACTTAAGAAGACTTTTTTTTTTTTTTGCAAAACACCACCACTTAACGGATGAGTTAAAATTTTCATTAAGTGGTGGTGTTTTGCAAAAAAAGTTGTCTTATTAGGTGGTTTTTTAACAAATAAAAAACACTTGTTAGGAACCCCTTAATGGAGTTAAGGCTCTTACGTTAAGTGGTGGTGTTTTACAAAAAAAAAAAAAAAAGGTGTCATATTAGGTATTTTTTTAAAAAAAATTGGATATTAGGTGATTTTTTTCGAAAAAGGTGTACTTATATGTGGTTTTTCACAATTTTCTTATAAAAACTAACATCTTCTCCTTCACAAAACATTGACTTCAGGAGTTCGAGTACGTTAAAAAAGTTTACATATAAATAAAAATAGGGATTTTTCCTCAGGTACCCCTGAGATTTTGCTTAATTCCTCAGGTACCCTCGAGTTTTTAGAAATGCCTCAGGTACCCCCGARGTTAGACAAAATAGCTCAAATGCCCTTACTATGGATGGAAAACTAACGCCGTTAGTGTTTAACCTCTAATTAAACTAATTAACCCCTAATTAAACTAATTAACACCTAATTAAACTAAATTTATTTACTAATCTAAACTTAAAAAAAAACCAGAAACCACCACACCTCCATCTCTCACAACCAGCAACCACCACCTTTGTGCGAGTAATTCGACGAAACACACTCGGAATCGAAGAATTCCTCAGCGTGCTTCGCTTTCTTGTTGAATCGTCCAAACATAAACACTTGGAGCTTCGACGAAGCAGCACGAAGAATCGAGATCGGAGATTGAGGCTTAGACTTCAATTTCATCTCAGACTCTCTCTCATCCTCGCAATTGAAGTTGTTCTTCAACGAGTTTTTCGAGCAAGGCGATGAGAGAGTGAATTTGGAGTTTTCAGAAGGCAACGAGAGCTCCAGCTCGAAGAAGTCGTCATCGTCGCTGTACTCGGATAGATGATCGGAAAAGGTGGAATCAGCGACGGTTTCGGCGCTATCGCCGTCGAAAGGTGTGGTTCCAGCTGCTACTTTAGCAGAAGAATTAGATTTCCAGAATTTGAGCATTGTGAAAACCTCCATTTTAGAAGTATGATGTAAGGTGGTTGGTTTGGTAGTCAATGGTGTTTGTTGGAATGAAGAGAGAGAAGCACAAAGGTAGTGACTCAAGTGAGAGATGGAGGATGGCTGATGGAGATGGAGGATGGGATTGAAATGGTTTTTTTTTTTAAGTTTAGATTAGTAGACTTACCAAACTAGACTTGAATTTCTCAACTAGCTCGCTATTCTTCCAAGCACCAAAAATCTCATCAGGTGATTTCTTGACATCAAAATCCTTCAATTTAGTCTTCAAAGCCCTGATTGGTTCCCAATCCTTAAACCCTTCATCACCATTCTTTATGGCCGACAAATCGATGCGAATCCTCGGCCGTGTGGGGCGGCTCCACTTCTCTAGAACCTTCCTGCTGAATTCCGGCGACGAGTATACCCTCCGAAACTCCGACAGCTTGGGCTGCAACTTCTTTACGAAATCGATCTCGGAATTGGATGAATTCGACGGTTTGATTGTGGTGACTGAGAATGTCGAAGCTGAATTGATGAAGTTCTCGAACTCCCTGTCTAACGAAGACGCTAAATCTCCCCTAATTCCCCTAGTTCGTTGTTTAATCTAATGCTTCAAAGCAATTTGAGCATTTGCGGTAAAGGGAGGATATTAGGGGAAGCTGACTAATGTTCCTGGCTAAATACATGTCGAAATCTTGACTTTAGGTTCATTACGGCAGTTGTTAGTTTCGTCTCTTTATCAGATGTCGTTTATTAATTGCGTATATTTAAGCAAGGATCGAAGATAAACAATTTGAGCAGCAAATGAAATCAATCGAGCTGGAAAGATAGCGATGATTTACGATTGAATCAATCAATTTAGTTTTATTAGGGGTTAATTAGTTTATTAGGTGTTAAGTAGTTTAATTAGGTATTAATTAGTTTAATTAGGGGTTAATTAGTTTAATTAGGGGTTAAACACTAACGACGTTAGTTATCCATCCATASTAAGGGCATTTGAGCTATTTTGTCTAACCTCGGGGGTACCTGAGGCATTTCTAAAAACTCGAGGGTACCTGAGGAATTAAGCAAAACCTCAGGGGTACCTGAGGAAAAATCYCATAAAAATAAGTTGAATAGAATAGAGGCTAAAGAATTTATATGTTGTATATATTTCAAACCTGAAGACGCCAGATGAGGTCGCTACTAGGCTTGACTTTAAAACGGTTGTTATAGAAGTTACGACGAGCTTCTTCAACTTCTTCAATAGCTTCCGGGGTGCCAAAGTTGGGATCGAACACCCAAGTTTGGCGCCCCGTAAAGTTGTTAGTGGTGGATAAGTAAGGGTCATCATTCGCCCCCTCACCTATCTTCAACCTCCACATTCCTTTATTTTTTTTTTTCTCTCTTTCGAAATCTATTTAACAAAAAAACTCTCTACTATATAAATATATGACAGCAAAGTAGATGAACATACGAAGTAAAACTTTTCTTAGCCTGTCCAAGATGTCCTGCTATATTTATGGCGTTTTCTTTCCATTTCACAAGGAGCCACAAAGAGTATTGATCCATGTTGATGAGTCGATCATATCATCATATATAGACACACGTATATTATACTCCACCCGGGGTTGTGTTGAGCATGTACAAGTAGCGCGACGGTACATGTTCCGAGTAAAATAAAACTCAAAAAAATTATATCTTGATACTCAGGTAGTTAGAGCTGAGATTTGCAACATGTGGGGTCATATTTAAAAATCGCACATGATTTCTAAAATCCTAGTGATATCGTAGTCACGAGTCACGACCCTACTGCTTCACGCACCCGCTTCATTTTGTTAGTTACATTTGGAATTAATTAACACACATATTTATTATTGTTCATAATAATTTATGTAATTTTTTTTTAATTTATTGTAATTAATCACAATCAAAATTGAATTGACTATGATATTGCTATGTTTTTAATCAAGACCAATAAAAAAATGATTTTTTAACAATAAAAAATTCTAAGTCTAACCAACAAAAAGAAACACTCGAAATGAAATATGTAACAAACAAAGTGAAACGAAGGCTAAGATAAGAGTACTGGTCAATGGCCTCGGATCGAAGTACATTAATTAGTAACAAGACAAATGATAAATAGTTAAATACTCATCCATGTCAACTCTACTAGCTACTTTATAGTACTTCATTTGTTTTTATTTAGTTGTGACAAAGTATTAGGTACATCGGATGCACAATAAATTTACTGTACATCATATTATAGTGACCCTTTTGGTTAATATAATAACTCTTTTTATCAATATAGTGACCCTTATTTTTTATCACTATATTGATGTAAAGTGAAATGTGTCACTATATTGATATAAAGAGTCACTATATGCATGATGCACAATAAATTTATTGTACATCTGATGCATACAATACCTTCTGTTTAGTTGTTCCCCTTTTTATTTTGAGAGTTCCTAACCAATTTAAATATATATTTTTTATTTTTTTTTATCTATTTTATTAACATTAATGAATTACTTTAAAAAAAAAAAATCAAGCTTCATTATTTCACCCAAATTTATTTTTTTCAAAAAATTTTCATTTACACATTTACTATTTTATCTAACTTACTCACAAAATTTATCTAACTTAATTAACTCTCAAATACCGTACACAAATAGTATATATGAAACATCTAAAAACCGGAGGGATTATCATTGTGATGAAACTCGGGCATAGAAAAGAATGCAACCGCTATATGCCTATATTGGCTCGAAGATAAGTTCAAAGATGGGATATGCTCTAATTTAGTTATCCAAATTTGGCAATGCATGAATACTATTTGAAGCTTAAACTTCATATTTATAGTCTACATCTATTGATTATTATTATTATTATTATTATTATTATTATTATTATTATTATTATTATTATTATTATTATTATTATTATTATTATTATTATTATTATTATTATTATTATTATTATTATTATTATTATTATTATAATATTATTTTCTTAATGGGAAATACAAGATCAAACATGAAAACTCAAAAGGTTATCATCTGATTTTTATCATCAACAAACAATGATGAAGTCTAATTAATTACTTAAAATATGCTTTTTGAAATTTTAGTGGACATTATTGGGAAATTTCTAGTTCTTCGTTGTAGTGATCTGACTTATAAATAATACGGAGTAAAAATTTGGTGGCATTTTCATGGTTAAAAAAAAAACTTTTGTAATAAATTTATTTTATTTTTTCTAAAAAAAATATTTTTTTATTGTAAAAATGTCATTAAATTTGCACTATTTAAGAAATTTCGAAGATGAACTAGAAATTGTCCGGTAACTGTCGCGGAGTGTCATCGGTGACTTTTGTAAGCTAATGCTCACCAACTTCGCTAAAATTTTATTTTTTTTAAAAAAATAAAAAATCCATTTTTGATTTTACTTCTTCAATTTAATGTCTCCATTTTTCCAAATAGCAAGAAGATAAGGTGGCCTTGTTGACTTGATTGTGTGTTGTTTTATTATTGGACCTATCTTTTAGTATTCTTTAATACGGAGCATCTTACAATAATAAGTAGTAACTGTAAAATACGGAGTACTATATAGGGACTACAATAAATTTGCAATTTTCCTCGATTTATCGAAATTTATTTTAGTTCCAACTCCACCTTTGATAGTCCTTGTAGTTAGGGTTTAAATCATTATATTCCTCCTCTTTGTTGTAAATAACTATTCATTTTTGTAACACATTTGCAAAAAAAAAAAAATGTTTTGTGAGGGTGATTTTTTTAATTACCTGAAGTTAATTTAGGTCAGATCTGCTCGATCATTTTAAGCCTAATTGTTTTGTACAGAGTTTGATTAAAACTAAAATAAACCAAACTCAAAGAGTTGAATTGAATCGAACTAAGTTGTATTAAATTGAATCAAAATACAATGTAAAACTATGTAGAAGGTTCAACTTTAGCTCGACTGAACTAAAAGCATAGATTCAAAAGATTAATTCCTCGATTTAGTTCAGTTAATTAGACTAGGAAAATACCTAATAATTAAGCTAATGTTGAGACTAATTTTTAACCTATTTGAATTAATTAGCTAGGCTCTGTTGTTACACGAGTAACGAGGGATGTGAAGTGGAATACAAGGGGTGATTAGGCTCTCCCTAGTCACAGTTCCTTTTGAGATACTTTAATATTGATGTTTTGGCTTTTAATTACTATATAAATTAAAATAATTATAATTATTGTGATTAAGGGCTATTTACTTAAATTTATTTCAGTTTTTTTCAGTTATAATATATGTCCAGTTTCAAAAATTTCGTTTGTGTTCAGTTCAGTTTTGGATTTAAATTAACTTAATCTTCCTATTTATTTCAGTTCAGTTGAGTTCAATTTAGAAAATTCAGTTTAGTTTAGTTAATTCGTTTCAGTTTTGTCAGTTTAGTAACATAGCCCAATGGAAATGAAAAAAATTTAGAGTGGTTTGGTATTGTTAAGGTTGTTAATTTGTTAGTTATTAGAAGTTTTGTTATCATAATTTAAGGAAATAGTATGATTTAGGATTATTAATTTGAAGAAAGAAAAGAGAATGGCCCAAGTCAACAAGTCCATGGCAATTGCTTTAAATTTAGGCAAAAATTGGTGTGTTGTCTTTAGTCAATGTTGGACGAACATTTGGTGGCTATGTTTGTGGTGTAAACTGCAAGCATGTATGATCGTGGTGGAATATGTGCTACCTATGCTTCATTTTGCATGGAGATCGGGGGGACACGAGGTTCGTTACCATGGTGTTTCCAGTTGGGAATAACGGACCTGTCTCGACAATTGTTTGCAAAAAGGTTGTTCTGGTGGAAGGTATCTATTTATTTTTGGATTTGTGGTAGGGTAAATTTAGTATAGTATTTTTGGCTACTTTGTAATATTATGTACCTGTTTACTAATTAATGGGTGTATAGGGTTAGATTAAGCATAATTCAATGGCTCCTTTTATTTTTTTAATCTCGATTTCTTTTTACTTGCATTTCATTTGCAAGTTTAAGACACATTTGGGATACTAATAATTAAATTGTTTGTTTTGGAAAATTATAAAAATTTGATATTAATAAGTAAATTAAGGACGATCAAAAGTTATTGATATATTATACATTGGTAATTTGTCAAAAATTGAGTCAAAGTTAACTAATTTGAATCCCCAAAAGGAATGGTGGGCAAGTAAAAAGATTGGAGGGGTATTAGAATGTTTAATTAAATTTTGTCATCGATGTTAACGAGTTGAGTGTTATATAAATGATGACTAAGTTCAGTAAAATAGTTGAGTTAAAGTAATGGTATGTTGTGATAAAAATTTTTTGAAAAAAAAATTATGAATAAATTGGGTAAATAAATGAATTTGACTTAAAAAGAGTATTCATTACGTTTAGATAAATAAGTAGTTAAAAAGTTTTTTTAGATTAATTTTGACCAATATGAAATTCAAATGAAAAGTGGAACCAATAAAAAACGGAGGAGTATCTTTTATGAAATAATATAAATTTGAAATGATTGTCATATAATATCAATCGATATGATTGATTTGGGAATTTCATATGGTAGGGCTGGTAGTGAGTTTAGATTTTATACGGTGAATTATATTTTTACATTCTACCATGGGCTCCCAATTTCAATTATTTAATTGTGGCTTAATTTAAGATTTTTTTTCATTAATGGTGATAGCCTAACCTTAAGCTACCTGGCTACTTTCCCTACAACGCAAACAACTTCGCAATAGCTAACCACGCACCTCACAGCACATCTCAAACCTCCTCAACAAGCACGTGACATATTTTATTCTCTATTCGATATGTAAATGTTCAAAGATTGTGGTTCGAAATTAATTTTATTGGAGAGTGCATGAATTTGAGCCATTTGGTTTTTGTTTGCCATAAAGCCACAAGGACGGGTGATTTTAACATGGGTGGAGGGAGGAATAGAGATTTCGACCTTGCCAAAGGATAAGGTGGGTTAGACAACCAAAACTCTTCTCATGATTTGAGCACAGATTTCACATTATGCAATTGTTGGTGAGTTCGCATCGTCAGTGGATCGGAGCCAAATGTTAATGAAAAATAAAGCATGTTTTGAGTTGAATAAAGGAATTGCAGGGAGGAGGAAGGAGATGAGGGAGGTGCAATTATTGATTGGGGTGGTCGAGGGTGTTCGTAGAGGAGCAGAAGGAGATGAGGAGGGACATTATATGTTGGTGGTTGAGGGAGTTTTAGGGAGGAGGAACGAGTTGAGCGGTGTATTGGCTTCAGCGGTGGAGGGGAGGAGAGTGGTTGCTAGCTAGTGGTTGATGGTAAGAGTGAACAACTATTGGGGGTTTTGGTGGATGAGGGGAAGGCGCACTGTTGTTTGGTAAGTTCTGGGTGGCTTTGAGAGACGCGATTGCTTCTTGGTGGGGTAGGTGGTGATGGTGGTTGGGTTTAGTTCAGGTGAGGTGTGGTGAGGCTGGTGAGGTGGGGTGAAGTAGGTGAGGATTTTAATTTTTAGGGCTTGCAATATGGAAAAACAGTTAGGCGAGGGGTCAAAGACGTGGAACAGTAGAAGGTTGGAGACATTGTGTTGAATGCAAAATTTTAACTCGGTTAGCGTATAGAAAGACAAAATAGAGGCTAATATGAATTTTTATTGATATTTTGTTTATTATTTATTTAATATCTCTATTTTTTTGGTATTATTAATGTCTGCGGGACGTTGTTGTTTTTTGTCATACATTTTTTTTAAAATTTAGTAAATATAATACTTCCTCTGATTTATGTTATATCATCAATGTTCTGTCTGTGCCCTTGGTATCACATTTTAAGTTGTGCTTTTCCCAAATTATAAATTTGGATTTATTAATGGTAGTTCTTTCTTTTTTTAATTTTTATTGTTTTTTTTATCTGATTATTTTATTTGATATAACTTTTTTTATGAATTGCAATTATTTTTTTTTCTTGAATTGGTTTGTGTGAGAGAAAATATAAGCGTGTTTTTTTTCAAATTATTTGTTCTAAACGTGATTTCAACAGAAACCAAGGTAATATTGAGATGATCTGAAAGATCTTTGACTATACGTAATACTTTTTTTTACATTAATGAAAATATTCTAGTTTATAGAGTTTATGGAATTGGTGTGAATTGGCCAATTATTGGAGTTAATGATGCGGAAGATTATATTTTAGCTTACAAGGTTAGGTTTTAATTTTAATAACATGTATAATGGTGAATTTTTTAAAAATTGGGATTATTATCCATATTAGTTATTTTATTTTCTCATTTAACTGCTAACTTGTTATTAAAGCTAATAATTATTTGATTGTTTCCAAATTTTTAGTTAAGTATTAGTAAAGTTTTGGTGGAGGTTTCGGTATATCGTGGCATTAAGAGGTTTATATGTATTGCGTTGTGTGGTGATAGGATTTTATGTAATTATTTTGGATTTTTTAGGTATTGAATATTATTTACTGTTTATCTATTATAGTTGTGATGCTATATTCAAATGATGAGTGGAGGCAGGAAAGCGTGTCTCGGTGGTGGGAGCGGTCGGTGGTTGGGTTGTTTTAGTTTCGGTGTTGGATTTTTAATTTTTATTTATTTTGGAATCTAGTTGAGATCAGACAAAGTATGGGATTCACGTCTGATCAGACCGAAGGTCCATGGGATCAGTTGATTAGGAGTGAGTCTGTTGTTAAAGTAGAGAGATGTAAGTGGAATACAGGGTGATTAAGGGTTCTAGTATGTGGAGTTGATGATCTTGAAGGTGAAGTGGAGAGGTTTTGTGGAAACCAGAAAGTTGGACGTTGGACTCTGGATTTCGTAGGCGTCTGAGACTGACACTCCGTCCATCAGGCGTCGTCAACTGAAAAAGGGAGGTAACTATTGGATTATCCCCCTCCGATGTTAAGTCAGATCTGAGCAAAGAGGTAAAAGTGACGAAGGTGGTCAGAGATTCTTTTTTGTGTAGGGAATGTCAGAGAAAATGACTGATTGAGGGGTCTAAAATGAGTTTGGGAACAGTGAATTATGAGGTCTTTTTAGTGTCAAACAGTGGGTTGGACTTAATTTCTTAGCCCATGATTAGGTTTAGGGGTTTCCTTTTTAGGGTTATTTCCTTAGAGCTCCATCATTTCAGTAAATTTATCTTCTAGAAGGTAATACTTGTACAAGTGGGTGATTTGAAGGGTAAATATTCCTATTTATGCTACGTGGTTTTATAGGTGCCAGTCACCATTCAGGTCCATGTGGATCCAATAGGATGCACATATTTGCCCCTAAATGAGTCAAACACAAGGTTGACTCGTTGGAGCTTTTTCGCGGGAAAAAGGCGTGAGATCGGTGATGAGGAGACGCTTGATTACTTGGATGACTGTGGTAGGTGAAAATTTCACCACCTATATAAGCTTTGGGGAGGGAGAGAGAATCTCAATTTATTGTGTTTGTTGCTCTTTCTCTTTTTCTCTTCTAGATTTTAATTTTAGGCTCTACAATCTACGTTTCTAAGCTGTTCGACGTTCAGTTTTAAGCAATTTCAGTCGAGAGAATTAAGGACCCAGGGATAACTTGGCTATAATAGGGTATTTTTCATTGAATTTATTTATTTATTTTTTTTGTGGCGCTGCCCTCGGGGAGAGTGATGCATTTAAGTGGGTGTTGGGGGTAATTAACCAGGCAATCGAGTAAGGACACCATATATTGATGCTTTCACCCCGTCGGTTCTTGTCCAGATTATAAATTCGAGTATGGAGAAGGCAACTCCGAAGGCTCCATCGGGAAATGTCAATATCATTCGATTGAGCTGGTGTTAATGAGGAAAGAGTGCCCTCCAGAATCATGGCCAATCCCATCGTCAAAACCGCCAATCTGGAGGATGATGAATGGTCAGAGTCTTACGCCAAACTGTATCTCTTCAAAGTGGATGAGGAGATGCAAGGGAAGATGCTTGGCTCCAGTTGGAGAGGGGGATCTAAAAGTGCTTTCGGTCATATGGAGATGAGTTTTCTATGGGGGTGAGATTCGTTCTGAGGGAAACTTCCATTAGTGGGAGTGGAGATATTCGAGGGAAGAGATACACGGAGTACTCAGGAGCACAAAAATGTGGATTTTATGTGCAAAAGGAGAGGTCTCGAGTAAGATATTCATGGGTTCTGAGAAGCTGACTTGGTTGGTTAAATCTTGGCTGTTTCTCTTAACAAGAGCAGAGTTTGTGCCATTTCAGAGTTGGGGAGACCATATTAGTGTCTTGATGGTACGTGAGTCTGTTGATTGAGGATGATATGGGGTCTTTCGTCTCTTGCTTGAAAATATTTTATGTGAAAGTATTCGTTTTAGAGTGGTCGGCATCTGTCAGGGGTGATCCAATTTTTTCTCCAATTCTGAATTATTAGTGGTTGTGGTGAAGGCTTGGGCTCGTCAGTAAGGTTTTGTGCAATCCCAAGCTGGTGAAACAGTGTAACTGGGGGGTTGGTTTCAGATGAAGCATGTAGGGAGGTGGGGACTGTTTCGGCAACCAACAAGGGGAGTCGCTGGAAGCGTCACAGTTTTTTAACTTGGATCCCT